>BDDA01000757.1:16035-30256 GCA_001662385.1 Chlamydomonas asymmetrica
CATCAGCATGCCAGCACTGCATGACTCGGAGAGGACAAGAGTATGTCCACACTGTGTGCAAGCCGTGCGTGCACACTAGGCACCACACACACCCTCGCTCCGCGCACTCCTATGCATGCGTGGCCTCCCCGAAGCCCCGCTTTAGGGCAGCCTTAGGCCTCGGGCTGGCTGGCTGAGTGTACACAACAACAACTCAAATGCCAACGGAGCTGGCGTGTGCTAGCCGCGATTTGCCATCCGGAGTGTGCTGTAGCTCAATAAGCGCAGTGTGTGCATGTGTAGGGCCCAACATGCATAGCGTGCCTCAGCCGCACAAACGATGGCACGCAAAGGCCCTGCAGCTCATGGGAGCATCACGTGTGGTAAGATTGTATGAATGACAGGGGCACAGAGCACGTGCATGTGGCAGGTTGCACGTCATGATTTGTCGTGGGCGCTCACCTCATCCCACAGCTCCAGAGCATCATCCTCCAATGCATCGTAGTCACCATGGCCGTAAGGGTCATCAGCACAGCGTCCTGCAGCCGGGCTGAACAAGTCGCCCCACCACTCTACCGTGCCCTCCGCAGAACCACCACCACCACCGGCAAGGCCAGGGCCACCGCCTTCCCGTCGCTGCTGCTGCTGCGGAGGGTCATGTCGGACTGGATTCCCGCTATCCCCACCAGCCGTTGCGGTTGCCAGTGCTGCACGTGAGTCGTCTTGAAGGTCAAGGGAGGAGCGCTGTGTCGTTGCCAGCCATGTTGCTAAGGTTTGCCACATGCTGCTGCTGCTGCTGCACGTGCCCATCGCCGTGCAATCGCCAGTGGCGTTGGCGGTGGAGGCAGCTGGGTTCGGGGCCTCATGATGCGCTTGGTCAGCAGCTGGCGGCAGGCCGCCTGCGTTGCTCTGCTTGGCAGCGGTGACACCAGCATCGCTTGGCTGCTGCTGCTGCTGCTGCTGACTGGCCTGAACCCCAGGCAGGCCAGTGGGAAGCTCATCAATTGTCGGAGTCTGCTCTGCGGCGCCCTGCTGTCCGTGCTGCCCGCATTGATACGTATCACATCGCAGAGCGTCATCAGTGCAGTCTGTGCCACTGTCGCCGCTACGAGCGTTGCTGCTGCTGGTGTCGAGCAGCATGCTCCAGCTGCAGCCACCCTTCAGAGCCATCAGCCGCCTAGGCGCACCCGCAGCAAGCATGGATAATCGATCGAACGATCAAGTGAATTTTGCATTCAGCGTCCTCGCAGGCCATTTGGGGATGAATTCAGTCCTGGATGTGCAGTGTGCAGTGTGAGTAATGCGTGCCCACTCATCCCACCGGCCTCCACCAGTGATCACTGGCTTCAAGACCCCCCCCGAGAGCCCTATAGGGCTCAGGCTGGTAGGCCAAGGGTATACAACAATGCAGTAAACAGTAGCGTCACACGTGCGTACCGCACACGTACTGACAGATGTATCAACGCGATGTACTGCGCACACGAGTGTACGTACAAACGCCTGCCAGCCTACCTCGCAAGCGCCTCCGATGCGCTGCCTGCTGCCGCCGCCGTGACGGATGAGGCATCCAGCGAGAGCGCCGCCTGGCTGCGGGCCGCCCTGGCCCTCAGCCCCGCCACAAGCTGCACGCGAGGCAAGGCATGACGATCGCCGTGCATATCAGCATGTGGGCATGGGTGCACCACACAATCACGCAAGGCGCTGCGCTGCGGCCGTGCGGCACTGCTGCATGCACGCCTTGCAAGGCTTACAGCATTGCATCCGGCATGATTGGCATGCAACTGTGCTGACACCTCCGTTCGTCGCTTCGTCCCCCATCTGGTGGGAGGGAACGCGCTCCAGGCATCAAACCACATGGATTGACAGAGCAACCACTCATGCGGGGCGGTCTGGATGCCGAGTATGCACCGCTTGTACCGTATGTACTGTGCATGGTACGTACCCGGGGGTCGTGGCGAAGTACCGCCAGGCCCCGTGCTACTGCAACGTACGCCGCCGTGAGGCTGTCTGCCCTCGCCGCCACAGCACGCACTGCGTGGAAAGGGGCAGCGCATGAGCGATGACAGTGCGGCATGCACGCGACAGGTAGGTAGCTCGTCAACGACAGCACACCAGGCAAAGCAAACGACACTATGTTGTGAGTGTCCCCGCTGCACTGCATGCAGCAATTGCTGTGTGGCACACGCACGCACGTACTGCGAGCCCTCTGGGATTGTGCATGCCTGACAGAAGAAGATGCGTTAGGGTTCAGGTGTGTGTGTTTGGAGAGGGAGCGCTGCTCAGGCCGTTACGAGTGCAACAGACGGTGCGCGTACCAGTATATGCGGAGCGGCGAGTATGCCAGTAGCGTGTTCAGGATACCTGCCGCCGCCATGGCTGCATCACTGCATGCATGCATGCTGCATACTCACGCCAAGCATCGCGAGCACTGGCAGCGGAGGAAGCAGCCGCGGTATCATCCTCTGCAGCGGCAGACGCTGCAGATGCGCCGAGGCTCTCAGTGCCTCCTGGCGCAGCGGCCGCGGCGGCCTTTGCACCCCGCTGGCGCTTGCCGCCGGCACCTGCGGCGCCAGTTGCCGCGGCCGCAGCGGGATTGACACCCGCAGGAGGCTTCAGGTCCGCGAGCTTTGCAAGCGCGTCGTTTGCCTGCTTCAGCAGGGCCTGCTTCATGGACTTGATCGCCTGCATGCATGCATGCGACAGTATCTCGTACATGCAGATCGTCCTGCACATGCAAGGCAGCACTGGTCCCCTGCTCGTCCAACTGCTGCATGTGCTTGCAGCGGCAGGTCCGGGACAACCACGACCGTACATGCAACTGAAACAGTGTAGACTGTGACCGGCTGTGCATGAGTCAGCGTCACATCCAGGCCCCTTAGGCGTGGTACGTGCCACTGTGGGTGGTGCTGCAGGTGCAAGCAACTCATGGCACCGCGTCGCGTGTGGTTTCGCCGTTGCATGCCGGCGATGGCGCTGACACGTGCCACAGTCACAACACCGTCGTACACATATCACACGACAGGCTCAAGCAATCTTGCTGGACTGACTATGATTACCCACCTCCAGGCGTGAGTGGATGAGGGACGCGGCGTCAGTGACAGCTGCACGCTCAAGGTGCGTGTTGTCTTCATTGTCCGCGTCAACGCCGTCATGCTCATCACCTTCGTCTGCGGCGCCGCTACCACCCTCGGCAGTAGCGGTGCCAGCTCCAGTGCGCCTGAACATCAGGTCCTCACCCCAGTCTAGTATCTCTTCGTCCTGAGCGCGAAACCCCACATACAAGTCAACAATGCTACGTTTCCCGCCAAATAACGATGCTGCGTCGACACATACATTGTAGCACTGTCAGCAAGAGCAACATCGCACAGGGTTCACTGATTATGCAGGAATAAGAGCACGCAGGGAGATTTCGGGTGGACGACTCGGCTTGTGTTGACATTCAGGTTCTCTCCCGTTGATGACGCAATTGCCAGCGAGCGACGCAAGTCAACAGGGCAGCGGGAAGGCCCCACTTGCCTCAAGCATGCATTTTGGTATAAAGTTTACCTCGTATTCAACCTCCATTGCTCAGAGGTATGTGCCAGGCACCAGCCACGACGGCCTTCGCGCCTGACCCTACGGGTCGCTACGCCCCTGCATCGTGCAGGCTTGCACGTCAGCAGCAATTGTCAGTACCTACAGGTCCGGCACCTGTGGCTTGTGTGAGTACCCTAGCTTCTGGCAGGTTTATGCCCATATGTGTGTCGCATTGATCTGCACTTATTGCCGCAGCATTGGCTATTCGTACGACGCTATGTCTAATTATCGGCCATCAGGAATGGCTAAGCCCTCATTGTGTGCTGGAACTCTGCCTGGCCTTCACACACACCTCACACACCTACAGACGCCTTACTTGTTGGCTATTCCCGATGGACCTGCAGGAAGCACAGACTGCTCATTTGCAGGCCACACTCGAAGTAGCGATAAAGGAGGAGGCAGATGCTTTCTTGACCAGCACAGATGACGCCTTGAAAGCAAGGAGCTTAGCGGCTATGTCTGTACTCATCAATCAGCTGGACACTGCTGAGGCGCTGCCCAAGGAGGTCGAAGGCCTTATCCCCACTCTTATTGAAAGCCTTGATAACGGGGGAGAGCACACCAAGGTATGCAGCATTCTATTCATAACTTTGTATTGCTGGGCCTGCTTGCTTTCTGCCTGCCCTCAAGCGCGCCTGGATGCGTGCCGTCCGCAGACCAACGCCGTCGCGGTGCTAAGCCTGCTGGCTTCGCTGCGTGAGGACCTTTGGCGCAACCTGCTCACCCTTGATTTTGTAAGTTCACAGACCTGTTCTGACAGCCTCTGTCAAGGTTCTGTGCAGCTGTTTTACCGACAAAGTCGATTCCGTCGTGGCTGCGCGCAGCCAGCGAAGTGCATCTCTGCACTCCAAGGTGGAGCACCAAGCGGTGCAGTCAACCTCATCGCTGCTGCCATTGAAATGATCAATGGTGGCCCAGAGGGCGCCCAAGCTGTCGTGAGGCTCAACGGTGCGGACTGCGTGTGAGCCGTATGTTCAAGTCTGAACGCGCGAGGCTTATCGAGTTTGCAATGGCATAGCTTTCTGCTGTTGCCTTGACACCGTTCCCGGCTCTAACAGGCAGTTCACAGGCGCTGCGTGTGCGAATCCTACCTGCAGGCGTGCCGTTGCTGTTGGGCTTGATATCAGCGCAGTCGCCCGCAGACATCAGTGAGGCAGCAGCAGAGAGTTTGTGTGCTCTTGCTTCCTCAGACCCCAACACAGTGCCGGTATTACGGCAAGAGGTGCGCTGCGCACGATTGCACGCACTTTGGGAACGCCGCGCAATGCACCACGCCACTGCCTGACAAAGTATCCGTATCCTGTGTTGTCTCGACAGGGAGCGGTGGGTACTTTGGGGGACTTGCTGGCCTCACCCAGCATAAGCAACGACTTGCTTGTACGGTGCCTGATGGCTCTGGGAATGTTGCTGCCAGGCGATGAGGCCAGCCAGCTCAAGCTCGCTCAACACCGACCAGCTGTGGAGGCCCTGCTGGTGAGTGGGCACACGTTGTGAGTTTGCGCTTGCACGACGTAGCTACGCAACGGGGGCACCACCCACAACAATGCACTGACCGCCTGCTGCCGCCGCTCCTGCTGCTGCTGCTGCTGCTGCTGCCGCCGCTGACGGCAGGCGGCGATGCGCCAACAGGACGACTTGGATTGCCGTACGATTGCCAGGGACTTGTTTGCTGGCTTGGTAAGCATGCGTCTGGTAACCTCGCTGCTGCTGCATTCTGTGTGCTGTTTGCCCAGGGGAGTGGTCTCCTCGTTGGGCAATCGTTTGTGTTCTGTTCACCTCGTGCCCGTGGCCCACCCTGCAGGTGGCAAACTCAGCTTGCAAGGACTTGGTATCAGCTGCGCTGCGAACCCAAAGTGCTCCAGTTCAGGCTGCATAAGGAGACCATGGAGGCCAGCGTGATGTCTTGTCAGCGCGCGCAGTGTTGGGTTGAGGTTCATAGCCTTTCGGCAGCCATGGATGCAGCGTCTTTGCCTAGGTCACAGCTCTGTGCGCAATGCGTGATTTATGCTTAATTTGTTTCTTCATGCTGTGACGATGGTGCCAGCATCCGTTTGGGCTTCTCAACGCTTCCGAGCAAATCCCACTCTTTGGTGGGGCTGGACGGTTTTCACGCAGGATAACTTGTGATTACACATGCATCTGCTTGAGTACATCCTTTATTTCAGGCAGTGACTTTGGGTTTCTCCATCCCTTGCTGAGACACCTCATTACCTGCACCGTAGCTGCTTGCACGCCATAACCCGCGCAAGGTTGGCACTGACTTCACAGTTTCTCAACTTCTATCATCAAGCATATGTACTGACGTTTCACCAATTCGAATCACAGCACTGCACACTGAGGATAGACAGCGGCATGCAGCTCAGCCGACGCCAGCCGTAGCCTTCGTGTGCACTTCAGACCAGCAGCAGCCATGAACGTAAAGCGAGCTGGACTTTTGCTCTTCTGTGTGGGCGGTATTTATGCAGCCTACCTTACACAGGTGTGTCCGTAGGCGATGATCGTTAAGTGATGGAATCGTCGATTGTGAGGTCCAAGGCAGCCAGGTCTGCTCTGTTGCAGGAATTCTCTGCCCTGTGGCTGCAGCTATGCAGGATACACATCACATAACGTTAAACTTGTTGCCTGGCATTCGCATCGTGCGCGTGGGGCTTCCAATTTGCAGGGCATCGTCCAGGAGCACCTTGCTGTCAAGAAGTATGGCGCGGAGCAGGAACGCTTCAGGAACCTGGAAGCACTCAATGGAGCACAGTCGTTGACGTGCTTTCTGTGGGCGTGGATCATCCTGGGCGTGCTCACAGCAGCAGGCAAGGTGTCGACAGCAGATATGCCTGCGTGGCACGCCTACTGGAAGTGCGGCATCACAAACAGCGTTGGGCCAGCCTGCGGCATCATCGCCCTGCGGAACATCACTTACTCAGCGCAGGTTTTGGCCAAGTCCTGCAAAATGGTCCCTGTTATGCTCGTCGGCTTTGTCCTGCACGGCAAGCGGTACTCGATTCTCGAGTACATGTGCATGACGCTTATTGGCATGGGAGTGGCGCTGTTCGCGCAGAAGGGCTCCCACAAGGTGGCTTCTAAGCTAGCAAACCCCAACGCACCCCTGGGCTACTCGCTATGCTTCGTCAACATGGCGTTCGACGGGTACACAAACGCGGCGCAGGACGAAATCAACCGCAAGCACCCGCGCAACAACCCCATCCATATGATGTGCTGGATGAACTTCTGGACGGCACTGTACTACAGCGTGTATATGTTTGGCTTCTCCAGCGTCGGAACTGACCTGTTGAAGTTCTGCATGCGCCACCCAGACGCGTTCTGGGACATCCTCCTGTTCTGCCTGTGCGGCGCGTTTGGCCAGCTCTTCATATTCTACAACGTCAAGACGTTTGGAGCACTGGTCAACACGCTGGCCTGCACCACCCGCAAGTTCTTCAACATCCTGCTGTCGGTGGTACTCTCGAACAACCCCCTGCTCTCCACCCAGTGGGTGGCAGTGGGAATGGTGTTCACCGGGCTGCTCGTCAGCTCGCTAGCGAAACGGAAGAAGCCGCACCATCACAAAAAGACGGAGTAACTAGACGTCGTCGCAATGAATGCTTTATAGCACTAGCACCTACGCGTGGCAGCTAGGAATCAAATTCGGGACCGTAATGCTGCCTTCAGATTCCAGCGTGGCTCATGTCCGAGCGCATCACATAGGAATGCTGGCAAGCGTGGCAATCAAAATGCCGCATTGCCTCAGCATGTGGCTGGGCAGTGCAGGTTTTGCGTGATCGCAGGTGTGTACAGTGCGGCCAAGCAAGTTCCGCTGTCAAGCTTCCCATGTGCATGGATGTGCTTGGTGTGTGGCGTTGCGGCCTTCACCACACGCTTAAACCCCTTCACATCCCCGCGTACACCGCTCACTACATACCGCCCCCCACCGCGCCCCTCTGTCCCTGCTCATAAAATTTGGTACTTGCTCCACATCGCATGTGTAATCCCTCCTCGGCCCCAAGCACATCAAGGAACCCATGCAGGGTGATGGCACCTGCCAGCGAAATCGATCGCCTCTTGCACATCACGGCAGCGCACGCAGCATGCTCGCGCAGCACCGTGCTCAGCCCAACAATCACAGCTAGAGTAGCTGGAGGTTGGCCCGGGTGACGCGTGCCACCATAGTGTACTAGTATACCAGGCAGACTTGGTTGTAGCCACCACCTCCCCACCGGTGACCCACCATGCAGTTGTGAAATCAAACCCCAGCGCGCGCAGCTCAGCTATCACTGATCATCAGAGAGCAATCAGTCATCATCTGCCCAGCCATGCTGTCTGCCCTGGCCACGGTCACCCTCCTCATCTTCATCCTCGTTGTCGCGACCTGCACGCCCGCCAGCAGCGCTGGTTCCGGAGCCGCGTGGTACCTGCCACACGAGGATGCGGTTGTCACTGCCGCCGCTGTACAGCTCCTGAAGGTCTGGGCTGTACGCGCAGCAGTTCACCGGCTCAAAATGGCCCTGCGCCAGCACGCGCAGCAGCCGCCCCGAAACCAGGTCGTACATGCGCACCGTCGACCCAGATGGGCAGAACACCACGCGGCTGTCCTCCGAAACCACACAGTGGCGGGCGCGTGTGGCCCTGTTGTGCGCCTGTGGGTAGTTGACGAGACGGTTGTGGAGGTGGGTGGCGTCCCACAGGCGCAGCCGGTCGTCGGTGCCCGCGGTGAGCAGGCTGAGGCCGTCCGGGGTGGGCAGGATGCAGGTGACGGCGCCGTTGTGCGCCTTGGCGGTGGCCAGGCTGCCGGAGCCCCCAGCGGCTGCCGCTGCCGCCGCTGCGGCTGCTGCCGGGCCCTCGATCGTTTCGTGTATGTTGCTGCCTGCGGAATGTGCAAGCACAACGCCCAGGATAATCAACCCTGTCGGACTGTGCCTGACAAAATGAGATCTGTATGTCCGAGGTGGGCGTAATAAGCGATGCCCAAACTCACAGCAACAGCAACAGCTGTGCGGGCGCCTTGGCAGTTGCACAATCATGCGCACGTAGATGGGCACGCACCACACCACACCACATAACGCATGTGCGGTACATGCATCCTGCATGCATCACATTTGTGGTTGGCAGCACCAGGCAGGCATCCACATGCAAGCGTTACAGACCCAGGAACACACTGTCTACTGCTCGACGCACCTTGCACGTGGTTGCCCATACGTTGCTTCTTGCTGTGCCGCTTGGCGACGTTCGCTGCTCCAGCTGCTGCTGTGGCAGCGCTCCCGTTGGGCTGCATGTGCGGCGGCGCTGGCCGCTGCGTGATGTGCTGGTCCAGCACCGCCATGCAGCCGGCACGACGAATGTCCCACAGCCGCACCTGGCCCAGGATGTCGCCCGAGAAGATCTGATACTCGTTGGTGGCGCTCCAAGCCACTGCCCAGATGACCTCCCTGCATGCGGGAGGTCAGCGAGATGTCAAGATTGCAGCGCCACCAACATGCGTGTTTGCATCAATTAATGCTGGCTTGGACAACCGAATGCGAATCAACGGGTGAGGGAGAGGGAGAGAAGTGTACAGGTGCAGTGGTACACCGTATAGCCGTGAGGTTCAGGCTGCCCATGACAGTTGCAATAAGAACAACACAGGCTGCAGACCTTTCTCAAAGACGCGTGAGACAAAGGGTGGGGTTGCTGACCTGTCAGATGTACTTCATGTGGGCTGGTGGGGTGTGATATGTGCACACGATTATGTGCACGAACCCGAGGTGCGTACAGGGGTGCGTGCATGGGTGTGTGACTGCATGTGTAATGCTCGCAGCGTCTGTGTTGCAGGTGTGTGCTGGGCCTGGCGGGGGGGAAAGGGGCCACCGCCGCACACGCTCGCGCACCTATGGCCGGTGAGGGTGTGCGTGAAGGCTCCGGTCAGGGGGTCGCACAGGCGCACGTGCTGGTCCAGGCACGACACGCCCACAAGGCAGTGTGACGTGGCGACAGCGGAGAACGTCAGGTTTGAGACCTTTGCCGGCAGGTCAAAGCTGGTGAGCACCTCCAGCCTGCCACGCAGGAGAGTGCGATCAAATTGCACCAGGCTAGAGCCACAATCCTGCTGCCAGCAAGTTCTTGAATTGCAACAACGCACGACAAGCTGGGCAAAAACTCACGAGTTGGTGTCCCACACTTTGACGGTCTGGTCGTATGAGCCCGTCACAAACATCCCGGTGTCCACAGGGTACCACGCAGCGCTGCTGACCAGGAACTGGTGAGATGCGGTGCTGGTACTCTTGCTGACGACAAAGAGCGGTGAAACATCGCCCTCTGTTTCTGAAGTTGGCGGTTCCTGCACAGGCGACAACGTTGCGTAGCAGGCGTTCGCTATGGTCGCACATATAATCCAGAGCACAGCACTGAGCGCAAACCCATCAGCACCAGCCAGCAACTCTTCACTGTGGCAGAGATCGCTCAACCAGACGCGCGGGGGCCTGGGCGCCCAGGCCCCGATGGTCACACGGTAAAGTCCATACCTGCTGCGTGTCATACACAGCGACCGTCGTATCGCCAGCGCCTGCCAGCAGATACCTCCGCTCTGCCTTGTCAAGGTCAAGAGCATTGATACTGCCGTGATGGACAGGCTTGAAGAATTTGCTTCCGCTGAGTGCGAGCTTGCTGTACCTGTGACGCTCGTGGAAACCACAGCAGCAGCTTCACAACTCTGCAGCACTGTGCAAACGCATTGCAACACACAAGTAGTCAGCAGAGCATCACCTGCTGTATGTGAGGTTGCTCATCCAGGGCAGAAGGGAACGATGCGCGCCACTCTCCCGGTGCTGCAAGAACTGAAGCACTTGGGTGCTGTCGCCACCGCCTCGCGCCAGAGCAGCCCCTGTTGCTGCATTGTTGCACGCCATGCTACTTCTGAGAAAAGCTCCTGTTGCGGGCGGTTGTGCATGTCGGCGTTATGCTGAATGAGTGTGCGCGTGCATGCTCGAGCGAGTTTCTTCCCTGAGGGTGATGACCTTCTGGCACAGGCGCAGTTTTGTGTGAAAGCTACATGCTATGATAAGAGACTCGGGCATTGGGAGGAGTCCTTCCCCCAACGCTGTACATCACACACGCCAGACCAATTCGGTGATTGATAACTGGGAGTTGAGATTCGGTGGTGAGAACGCTCACAAGGATCTCAAGTTGTTATGCGCTGTGTGCTTCCTGTTCTACGTATTCATACACAGCTTCTTGCGTGCGTGGCACCCCTGGAATACCCCACATCTGTTACTCTGTGTGTCATGTTCATGAAGCCGTAAGGAAACTGCGGCCAAAGAGTCTGCAGGTGTAGGATGGGCACTTGCAGACTCAGGTCGAGCATTCAGAACAGTCCACCTCACTAGCAAAGGCGGGCACGCAGCGGAGGGACCCCTCCCTCTAAGCACGCCAAAATGGCGATGGAAGTGGTGAAAGTCATTGAGGAGGCACACGAGTCTGCTATAACCAGTCTCGCGTACAACAAGGTCAGGAAGGAGATTTACAGTGCAGCGGATGGCGACAAGATTATCAAGGTATGACGAGGGTGCGTGCACCATGGCCCGCTGACATGGCACTCTGCTCACGTTTCAAGCGCTACGTCAGGGTTGAAACCAAGAGCTGTCAACGTTGCTGGAAAAAACACCAAGAACGCACTGTGGATTGCTCCCTCATGCTGTCACCTATGCTGATTGCTCTCTGCTGCTGCGTCCTGACGTAGGTCTGGGATGGCAAAACAGGCCAGCTGCTGCGCACTCAGCAAGGGCATAAAGGCTCTATTACATGCCTCACATACTCACCCACAGTCAAGCTCCTGCTCTCAGGATCAATTGACAACACTGTCGGCATCTGGACCGACAAAGGCGTGAACCTTCAGGTGCGTTCCCGCCTTGCTTGCCGCGTCCGCGGAAGGGCGCACCACACGCACATGTCCACCATTTGTGGCCAGGAAAGCAGCCATTTGCCCTGAATGGGTGCCATTGCACTTTTTTTTTTTTTTTTACCAAGCACTCTGCCAATCAGGCGCGGCATAGGTTAATTGCATCGCATTTAAGGTCGTGGGCCAATTGGTGTCGGTCAAACGCAGATGGCGCCAGTGGGCGGGCCCGCGTTCTCACTCGCCTGGGACGCCAAGCAGCGCTGCCTGGTGGTCGGCGGCAACGGCGTGATCCAAATATACAAGCTGGACCTGTTGGAAGCGCGCAAGACGACGCAGCAGCAGCGGTCGGTGGCCTCAGGGCTGCGAGACACGACGGTGCTGGACGCACCGCAGATCCTGCGCCGCCTGTACGCCCCGCTGAAAGGCCCCGAACTGGGTCACACAGACGTGGTGTCCTGCATCGTCATCACGGAGACCGGCAAGATCATATCTGGCGGGTGAGGAACCTTGGGCAGCATGCGTGTGGATACTAAGGCACACCGTGTGCATGCGTGTGGATACTGAGGCACATGCGTGTGGATACTGAGGCACACCGTCTTGCTCATAACAGAAGAGGCCCAGCATGCGCAGACAAGCAGGTGTTGTATACAGGGGCGCAGCATACATGGCGACACCAGAATTGGAAACACCTACTCTGACGCGCGCTGCTGGCACATCAGGGCCCCCGGCGTGGCATCCAGCTCAACAGCGCAGCCCGTACGACAGCAGGCAATCATGCGCTGGCCTTGCTGCAGCTCTCACATGCTAGGGCCACGCCGTGGGCGCCTGCACAGGGCATAAGCTGGCTCGCCTGACCGCGCTGCTGCCGTGTGGTTGTGGTGTGTGGCTGCGCCGCTCCGCAGGTTTGACAAGTGCATCTGCATGTACGACTTTGACAAGCTGGACAAGCCCAAGGAGGCCTTCCAGCGCATCCGCAAGTGCCACAGCGCCGCGATCGTGTCCATGTCTTACGACGCATACAACAACTGCCTTCTGACGGGGTCCATTGACGGCAGCATGAAGGTCTGGAGCATGGAGGGCAGGTGCGTATCGGGCATCAGTACACACACACACATGGCGTGGTTTGTACTGCATGTAATGCAGTGCATATGCATGAGGCCAGTGCAAAAGTAAACTTCTCGTCAGTGCACACACGATGGAGCGGTTGAATTTTGTACCTGATCCTGTACGTCAGTTCATATGTGCTGATATGCATGAGGGGATGTGCTCCGGTGCGCTGCACACCAAGGCGCCGCAGGGCGGGGAGGGGTATGAGCCTCGGTGCCAGCGTAGCGGGCCATCAAGCGCTAGGGTGGCAGGCGATGTGGCTAGGCATGCGGGCAATTTCATATCACTCATTGCAGGCACACTGTTGCATGTGGGTTTTGGCTGTCAACTGCCTCCCTACCATGTGACACATCGATGTGTGCAGCTGCTGGTAAGCTGATGCATACAGGGAAAACCATTGTGTGCTAGGGCTTTTGCACACACGCATACGCACACATAAGCAGCCAGAGGCCCCGGCACGCATGCGCATGCATGTAATGTTTTAGATGTTTGCTGCCCTGCCTTCTGGTGCGTATTTCCTGTTCCGGCGTGCGCACCGCGCAGGCTGCTGGACAAGTTTGAGAACATCAACGACCAGCCGGTGTACGTGGCGTACGTGCGCAGCACCAACATGTACTGGGCGACCGGGCGCTTCGGGCGGCTGGTGGCATACGACCCTCGCGCCCCCTCCAACGTCACCGAGTTTGTCAAGGAATCCAACGGGCTCGACAGGTAAGGATGCAGGACGGCTGCCAGGCCGCTTGCACCGCCGTCCCATGCTGGCATGCAATCCGCTCGCATGCATCAGCGCGTGTCCGTTGCCCCTGACGCGTGCGGCCTTTGCCCCGGCTTCCGCCCCCCCTCCCCCTCCCCCTCATTCATTCACTCTCTCAGGTACAAGGTGGACAACATGTATGCGCCGCCCGGGACGGACATGCTGCTGGGCTCCACCAAGCAGCGCCAGCTGGTGGTGTGGCAGTACAACCAAATGGGAGCATACAGGTGAGGGGGGGGGGATGCCTGGAGGGGGGTATGGGGAGGGGCTTGTCAAGGACACCGTCTGCGGGGAGTTGCAATGTTGCATACAGCATTACCACCGTATTCAGTGCTGTTGATGTTGTTGAGCTGTACCGTATCAGCAACCTTGTGCTTCCTGGTGAAAATGTAAGCGCTGCGGGCGCCAGCCAGGGCATGCTTGCATCATACGGCGCCCGGGTCGTGTGACCGCCGGCTCAAACCACCACAGCGTGAATCCACCGGTGGTGCAGGGACCGGTACAGGGACCGTGCTCCGCGCTCTGACTGTATATGTAGCTGCTGTCATATTGTTGTTGTTTCCGCTTGGCCAGCTGGCCAGAGGCACACGGCCGCCCACGAGAAATGGGTTGTTGGGGGTGCATGCTCAAATGCTCAAGCTGAGTCATGCTCCACGCGAGGCGCAGGATCTTCCGCAAGCATGAGGACTGGGTGGAGGCTGTGATCATGGTGAAGCCGGCGCATGCCGAGGAGGGCTCCGGCAACGAGATCTTCAGCTGCGGCGCGGACGGCAAGGTGCTGCGCTGGCAGCTGGACATCGAGCAGAACTGCGACATCTACCAGTGCGTGGAGGAGTACCAGGTAGGCGGGCGCTCGGGGCCGCGAGGGGGGGGCGGGTGGGGGGGAGAGGAGGGGGTTGATCGTGCGTGGCGGTGTGCGCATGTCATATCAGCAGCGCATTCGT
>BDDA01000757.1:40874-51658 GCA_001662385.1 Chlamydomonas asymmetrica
GAAGAGGCCGTCGGGCGGTGCAGATTTGGTAGTTTGCATATAGCACCCTGCACGCAAGTATGCATCTTGCACAGCCTCACGACGCCGACGTGCGTAATTGCTGTGCGGCGCCCGCACAGGCGGCGCACGGTGAAGTTCTTTCATTAGCGGTGCAGCGTGAGGCACATGAGCCTGATTGGTGTTGAGGAAAGCTTGTGCTTTGCACCAAGGCCTCCCTGTTATGGTTGTGTGCCCAAGATGAAGGTAATCTCCGTCCATGCATCCATGGCTGCGGTCACGTGTATGGACGGTGGAGTTCGGTTTGTGGCGGCGGCTTAGCATGCAACGATTGTCTATTGCGATACGCCAAATTGCCAGGGGCTCATGTCCTTGCCAGATAAGAGCACACTGTACTGGCTACCAGGGTTTGCCGTACACGGCGCTGTGTTCGTGGTGACGCACGCATCTCTGCGTGTGAACGATTGTTTTGGGGGTGTGGGTGGGTGTTGGGGGGTTGTGGGCAACAGGGAGCCCTCCAGCTCAGGTGGGGTAGGGCCACCCCACCTGAGCTCCACTGGGAAGCGACAGAGAAGAGATGTTAGGGTGCAAAGGGTCAGTCGCGTGTGGCCCTGCTCGCGGGTGCTACACAGAGTGAGGTGGTGACATGGACGCGCAATTGTCATCAGTCGTGGGCACAGTTCGGGCTGCGTCAATTTTTTTAATTACGCAGCCAAAATCTCACACATTTGTCAGCACACAGGGGTCCCCTGTGGCTGAATTTCAGTACAAAAACAGCGAGCTGTTTCCTATGCCCCACATGTCTAACAAAGCCCATTGGTGCTGGAGACTGTAAAACTTCTATCAAGGGCGCTACCCCACGTCTGAAACCCTTGCTATCGGGGACACGTCAAGGTCCCAAGTCGGTCCTCCGCCTCCGGCGCCTACGCAGAACCTCAATACGCAATGAAGAACTTCTTCGCCTGGTCAGTGGGAGTTCATGGCTGCTTCTGAGCGGTCGAACTACACGCAGGGCTTGTGGCTGACTGGGTTTGCCGCTGCAGAGTGGTGAACGCGTTGGTTGTTGTGCTGACATGCTGACTGACGGGAGTTGGCTGCTGTGGCTGCTGATATATGTGCGCTCAGGTACAACGCGACATGCGATAAGCTCAACTATGCCGTCGAGAACTCAGTGGTGAGTCGGCGGGGACCCTGCGTCAACCCTGGGGTTTCGCTTGTGTGGTCATGGGGGTTTAGGTTTGGCCAGGTGCCACGCAGCTATCAACTGCATGGGTCTTTATATGTGCCTGGTAGGCAAGCCGGCCGCAGGGACACACTCTTGCATAGCTGGACTGTGCTGTCCTTCAAACTTGGTGCCTTTAGCCAACCGGTGCGCAGCCCGCCACACATGCGCTTGGCTGGTTGCCAACTGCTACATTGCACATGAGGGCCACGAGTTGCAAACGTTGTGTTTTTGGCTTGGGATGGGGTTGCGCACTGCCTTGGGAGCCAGGATGTGAGCAAATGTGCATTGGAAAAGCGGGACCGTGCATCCAACCAACTTTGGCAGGCTGCACCATCTGTCGGTGCAGCCCACGTGTTGCTGTCCCTACACCGCAGCTATGTAAACGTTCGCTACCGTGCACGGGTTGGTTGGGTCCTCCAACACTGGTGTGTTGGCGACAAGTTTTGGGGGTGCACTGCCAAGTAGCCAACCTGCTGCCCAACTGGTGCAATTTTGCTTGTGCAGGTTGGAAGGTTCTTCTGTGTTACTGAGCGCAAGACAAACTTCACTCAGGAGTTGAGGGCAGGCACTGTCACTGTGAGTGTTGGCTTCTTTTGTCGGCTCCCTCTGTCATGCCAAGTCTCCTGTGCGAACTCACTGGGAACGCACTGCTAGCTGCTGGTGTATGCCTCAACAGCTTTTTGCAAGAATGAGGTGCAGCATGCCTGCTGTGGTACGTGTGCACTTAGGAAGACTTGCACGCAGCAGCCGCATGCAAGACGTACGTCAGTGCTTGCGCGCGCTTGTGCGCTTCTGCGCGCTTTTTGTCAAAAGCGCAGCAACTGACTGTTGTCGTCTGTGCTGTCCTGTTATGCTGGCTTTGTGCTCTGTCCCTGCCTGTTGGCCCCTCGCTCACCTATCATCCCAACGCAGTTCCTTACGGTGAGTCGCCTAAACCTGTTGTTTGTCGCTTGAGATGCTGCACCTAGCTGGTTGCGGTCGCCGGTTGTTGTCGCACACCTGCTGCGTCGCACTGCTTGCTCAGTATTTGTTTCTGGCTTTTGGTGACAGGTTGCATACATCTTGGCCGTGAACGCCAACATCCTCACGGACACGGGTGGCACCTGCGGCCCGCAGGATTGCACAGGTATGTGGTTGGTGACGCGCGTGCAGCTAGTTTCATCGCATGCTGCAAAGTTGCCACCAGAGCAGCACCTCAGCGTGACTAAGGCGCCTGTCTCGCGGTTGCGAGGTTTAAGATGCAGCATGCCATGGTGTAGGCGTTCCTGGTGTTGGCCTTGTAGCAATCATCTGTTTGCCCTGGGAATGACCGTGCCAGTTGTGTTTTGCTTGTGCAGGTCCGGATGCTGGGTATCCGTGGTGCGTGTTTGACGCCAACGATGCTGGTTACAACGCGTGCCTAGCCACGATGAAGAAGTCCTTCATCTCCGCCACTGCTGCTGCCTCCCTGATTGCCTGCTTCCTTATGGGGGCGATGGGCAACCTTCCTCTCGCTGTGGTAAGCAACGCTGTCCGTGTGGTTCAAGTAGGGTTGTGGTGCCCTTCAGCGTTGGAGTGATACTAGGGTTTTGCGTTGTCTCAGGTCTAGTAAGCTGTACTTGTTCTGACGCCTAATCTGTATTCTGTTGTGTTGTGCAGTGTCCTGGTATGGGCATCAACGCCTTCTTCACGTACACTGTCGTCGGCTACCACGGCTCTGACGGAATGGTGAGTACGGGATAGTAGTGTTCAGAGGTGACGCCTGCCTGGAACCTGCCACGTACCTGAACTGCACCTCTGCTGTGTTAACAAGTGTTGTGTGTGGAACTGAGCTGACGTGAGGACTGCGCGGCTGCAGTACAAGAGTGGCTGAGCAAAGGAGGAACTCGCATCTCACGTGGTGCTGGCTTGCCTGCCTCTGCCTTTACACAGATTACATACCAGGAGGCACTCGCTGCTGTCTTTATTGAGGGCTGGATTTTCCTTGCCATCTCCATCACCGGTGCTCGTGGCAAGCTTGTGTCCCTTGTCCCCAAGACGATTATGCTTGCCACTGGTGGCGGCATTGGCATCTTCTTGGCGTTCATCGGCCTGCAGACCAGCAACGGCATTGGTCTGATTGCGTATGACACAGCCACATGTGAGTGCCTTGCATTAGGCGGGGGAATCCGTCTCTGTTTTGCTATGGGAGGGGGGGGTGCTGTTGCCCGCTCTTTGATGGTGCTGATAATGTGCTGCAATCCCTCCCAACTTGCATGCATAGCCTTGGCTGCGAGGTGGTGGATGCGCAACCTTGAATGCATGGCGGTGGTCTCAGCATGTGCAACCTGTTGCTTGCTGTCGTGCAGTGGTCACGCTCGGCGGTTGCCCTATCGGCGACCGCATCTACAACTACTCGCCAATGATGATCCCCGACGCGGTCGGTAATGAGACCTCGGGCGCCATCTGCCAGGTCTTCCAGAACGGCACGTTTTCATCAGCCAACACCAACTGGCTGGGTGCGTCCTCAGGCGCGTATCAGTGTGTGAAGAACAAGATGCGCTCGGGGTCCATGTGGCTCGGCATCTTCGGCGGCTGCCTCATGGTCATGCTAATGGCGCGTAATTTCAGGGGTGCTATTATGACTGGCATTCTGTTCGTGACCTTCATCTCCTGGATTCCCGGCCACTCCGCCACCTACCTAGGCTCAAGCTCTCAGATCCCCTTCGGAGAGGTGAGCGAGGGAAGGCCCTCAACGTCGGCGGTGCTGGTAATGCTGCTAATGACTGTGCAGTGCTGCCAGCTGCTCGGGTGCAGGCTTTTGCAAGTGCTACCCAAAGGCTATGCGCACATGCTTACAAGTATTTGCTGTGCATGCGCACGCTCACGACCTACTGAGCGCGTGATCCCCGCGCCCCGCACTCACTATCCGCGATATGATAATTGAATTAACCAGATTGCTGGCCGCTGTGGCGCTGACTCACCCCCCCCCCCTGCAGGAGCGCTTGGACTACTTCAAGAAGGTTGTGTCCGTGCCCGACATCAGCCCCACCGCCGTCGCATGGAGCTTCAGCGCGTTTGGCGACTCCAACCTGTGGGTAGCGCTCATCACCTTCTTGTACCTCGACTTCCTGGACTGCACGGGTACCCTGTTCTCCATGGCCACCTTCATCAACAAGCAGATGCCAGGCTTCATCAACCAGAAGTGAGCGCCGCGTGCTCGCATGGGCGTGTGCTGGATGTGCACGCCACGTTGATGCTACGATATGCACGCGTGTCTGCTGCTCGCGTTGGTGAAGTGCGCCTGGCTGGCAATTACATAAGCTGGTGGGCAGCTGCTACGGTCGCGCATGCGTTCCCCCCTTGTGCCTGCCAATGCTGGATCATGGCCTGGGGCGATACGCCGCCAAGTGACCCAACTGACGTGTCGACCGTGTGTGCTGGTTCCGCAGGGACAACTCGTTCCCTCGCCAGACGTTTGCCTTCTGCGTTGATGGTTTTGCCATCGTGGTGGGCTCCCTCATGGGCATCGCCCCGCTGACTGTGTTCATTGAGAGCGCGACCGGCATCCGTGAGGGCGGCCGCACCGGCCTTACCGCCATCATGGTCGCCTTCTTCTTCTTCCTCGCGCTGTTCTTCTCGCCCATCATCGCCTCCATCCCGCCCTACGCCACTGGCCCCGCCCTCATCCTGGTCGGCGCGCTCATGTGAGTGCCTTGCTGTTTCTTCACGGCTGGTCTAGGGGTCATGGGAGGACCCGCTAATGCTGGGCGGAGATCGATCGTATGCTTTGATTTCACTCTGCGACTGCATGCTGCATTGTGTTGTGCAGCTCCTGTTGATACCTGTTGCCATCCGGCGGCCTGGCAGTACGGTTTGCTGACTGCGCTGACGATTTATGTTCACCCGTGCTCGCTCCCGCGCAGGATGGAGAACCTGCTGGATATTGAGTGGCACAAGGTCGAGCAAGCCGCCGCCGCCTTCCTCTGCATCGCCGTCATCCCCCTCACCTACTCCATCGCCTACGGCGTGATTGCTGGCGTGATGGGCTACCTCGTGTTCATCACCGGCCTCCTCATCTACGACCTCGCCACCTGCCGCTTCTACGGCCGCGACTGGAAGCAGATCCTGCTGGACGTCATCCCCGATGCGCTCCGCAAGGACACCTCCGCTGAGTCATCGCCCCGCGCTAGCGGCGACGGCGACGAGCACATCAAGGGCGTGGACGAGAGCGTGGCGACCGACGTGATGGAGGCGCCCACCAAGGACTCGCTCACCAAGGTTGCCGCGCCCGTGTAGACTGTCCACCATTGTGAGAATGGTTATATGTAAGGTGCACGGCTTGCTACGGTGACTGCGTTCCATGGACGCGTTGACGTCATGATGTGCCTGCTGGTTTCTGGCAGCATGCGTGATTGACTACAGCGCGCGAATGGAAGAATTAGTTGCGTGCTTCAATTGAGTAAGGATTCTCGCGCTTTCGCCCCCGCATGAAGATGAGCGCTCTAGCCTGGCGGATGTGTTCCTTGCCTGCAACGTGGTGTGGTGTGTCTAAACAAGACGTACCCTGTGCATAATCTGCGCTCAACGCCAGGCGGTGACAGCGGACGAAGACTGCATTGTGCTGGTGGGTAGTGCGGGTGACGTGTCTGAACAAGACATGCCCCCCTCATGATGCCACTGCATGGCAGGGCTGCGTCCCAGGCTGCATGCTGCAGCATGCCTGGATTACCCTATTTGGTAGGCGTTGATGAATGACCCTCCTGGTCCAGCTCTGCTGGGGGGAATAAGACGACGTGAAGCCCCCCCCCCGTTCTGCTATATACATTTGTGTACGTCGGGCTTTCCAGACACCCGTCAGCGTTGGCTGTGTCTGGGTTGCATCTAGCGACCACAGCGCAGTGGCATGCCCACGTACAGACTTGCTTGCGACGCGTGCTTCGTTTGTTGCTGCTCGTTGCTTTTCATTGCTTGGTGCTCGGCTTTTCCTAAATCAGGATACACCGTGTGCACCCATGCCACCCATTGTGAATCCTCTTTGAGTGCAGCACCACATTCGCTGCGTGACTCTGACGCGTTTCTTTTTGCGTGAAGTGCAAGCACTCGCAGTTGCTCAGCTCAGCCAGGGGCCTGCGCACATGTCAGTTGTTGCTCCTGCCTGTTCAGGCCATTCTGGTGTACTGCATGTTTTACCTACGCATGCCCATGTCCTGGTGATCTGCTTCAGCACACTGCATCATCCTGTGCCTTCACGGCGGCACACATGTCCCCTAACTTGGTCCCACTCTGCACGTGAGAGAGTTGCGGGCTCGGCACCGATCACGCCTGCAGCCGCCCGCTTGTCTGCCACCTTTTGCATCCCCTTCTTAAATTCTGCACAGTCTGGGTTTACTAGCCCACCCGCACCCCTGCCTGACGTGATTAGTCACTTCCGCTTGCTGGTTGCGGACGGTTCGGTTTGCTTGCGTTGGTCGTGCAGCAGCGCCGTTTGCCCCTGTGGGTACGCTCCTGCTCAACGATCGTGATGGTGATGACTACTGCGCTTGCCTTTGCCTGTGCCTGCCGATATGTTCCACTGCTCCGCACTTCCCAACCAGATGACGACAACGTGTTTGTGATGTTGGATGAATTAATCTGCTTTGCGCTTCGCCGGCCATTCGCTGGGCGATTTGGCAGCTGCCGGCGGCTGCAATTACTACATGCACTGTACTTCCACGCATTGAGCCTGCCTAGGCTGACCGTAGGTACCTCGGTCAGTGCAGGCAGGCCTTCGGTATTGTTACTGGACTGGGTTGCTGCGCCTCCCCCACACCCTTGATGATGTTGTACACCCGCGGTGTGTGTGCACCCCAGCAGCTGGTTAATGGCTGCGGTGGGCAGTTGCACCCGTGCACACACTGCGTTGTCTCCACCACAAAAACTGTATGATTCAGCAATATGCATTTTCTCGCCTCGCTTTTGCTATGACAAATGCCACGTGCATAGATCCCGGGCGGCTGCGCGTACGGCACCAGCCTCAATGCCCTGCTTGTTTGCCCCCTCATCACCTCCTCGTTCCCAATCGTGCGGAATCTGCAACACAGCGCTCACGCGCTGCCTCACGCTGCACCACACCCACCCTTCCCCGGGCCATGTTCCCCACCCCAACGTGTGTGTGTGTGTGTGTGTTGATCCTGACACAGCCCCGCCACTTCTAGGGGGGCTTGCGTTGGTCGTCATGCTGATTGATTTGTGCATGATAGTTCTCGCCTGAGGGCGGTGCTAATAAAAAGCATTGATTGGAGAATGTCTGCCAACAGCAGACTGATGGTCGGTACCGTACTACAGTAGGCATTCCTAGGTGGAACTACTAATGACTGCCTAATGCCATGTGTAATCACCAAAACGCCTACCCACTTGACTGCAGCGTTGGTGGTCAGTCAGCAGAGCTTGACCTGTAAGCCAGTCTCTTGCGGCTGGCAGGGCGCTCGAGAGTCACACTGGCCAGTACACACAAATGGATAGCGGTCAGCATTGGCAAGGCAGCGGCTGACGGGTGAACCTTGCATTGACAGTCGCTGGCGCTTTGCATGCCCTGCGCTTGCTTTCGGCAGAACACTCATGGCAGGCTTATCTACAGCTGGGTGGCAGTCATGACAGGCATGCGACCTGCGCCGTGCATTGCGGGCGAGGGCACACCATGAGGTTGGGCCCCATGGTTTGACACCCACCTCATTCCACCAAACCTGCTGTGTGCACCTCGGGTGTGCAGCCGGATAGACTGGGGCAGCAGTGCAGCACTCTCCCAGAACCTGATGACCAGGGGGGGGCGCACACAGCACGCACGAACGCATGCTCGCGTGCACCATCCCTGCATGGTGTGATGAGGTGTCAGCAGCTTTAGGTACGCAGAATGTACAGACCTCTGCCACCTTCTGGCGCGCCCTTCAGCAACAGGCCAAGAGCGTGAGCTATAATGATGGTAATGGTATGGAACTGCTTCAGGCTTAGCGCTGTGGAGGACAGGCAATCAGATGCCACTGACTCACTGTAGCCATTTGAGGGCCGTGCTCTGGTTGCCTTGCGGTACAAGTAGTGGCAACTCTGTTGGAACACGCTCGACATATGCGCGGCGCGACGCTTGCTGCTCAGGTGCTAGCGCAGACCCGCCGCCGGGCAACCAGTCAGTGCCAGCTGGGCTTTACAGCAGTGGAATACAAAAGTGCTGGCCTTGTCTGTGACTTAGGATCCACGCAACAATGGTTTCCGCTCCATGGCTCGCCCGCCAGAACCTGTACTGACTGTACTGATTTTGCGCCAGCAACGATGTGCAAACTGGTTCACTTTGTGGACGGCACTCGAGACGCACGGTCTGCGCCAGGCTGCTGCTATTGCGTGCTGCTCTGCTTCCTCGTTGGACCTAAACGTCCGCTGGCTGGCCTGTTGCCTTCGGACCACATCCACTCAGAGCCCACCATCCTCATTCACCTGCGAGTGACCATAGAACACCCTTGTATGGCTGTGCACTGCCAAACATATGGTAACAATGGTTGCATGCAGCAGGGTCTCTAGCCAGCCGCGCTACCTGGGTGGCAGTCTGAGGCCTGGCAGGCATGCATGCCGGCCTGATGCAAAATGTGCCACGTGTTCGTGACGAGGATGCAGCCCATGAGGTTGGGCCTCACGGAATGGCACCCCACCGCACCGTCGGCCTGAGCCAGCTGCAACCCAAAAGTACGTGTCAGCGCGTGCGCAGCACCGCACATAGCCACACAAGCGACCCTCCCAGCGTTCCGCACGTCCAACACATGGGAGTCGAGTCGGGCCACCATGCATCGATGAGCGATTCCAGCTTCCTACTTGAGCGGGTGGTGTGCCCGCCTCACTCCTACTTGAGCGGGTGGTGTGCCCGCCTCACTCCTACTTGAGCGGGTGGCGTGCCCGCCTCACTCCTACTTGAGCGGGTGGTGTGCCCGCCTCACTCCTACTTGAGCGGGTGGCGTGCCCGCCTCACTCCTACTGTGAGGCTCTGAAGCACGCTGGCAAGATAAAGCGGTGAGGCGTGCGGCTGGCAGCCCCTGGTCGCGCATCAGCGGCAGCGGCGGGGCCGGTGGGCCTGAAGGAAGCGCATGGAGGCAACTGCACTACAGAAGCGCATCGGGAGGCGGTCTGTGATACAGGCCACGCCCCCTAAATCAGTGCAAGGAGGTCGCCATGCGGGATGCGGCCATGCCGGACTTGATAGGGCAGCGATCAGTCCTGGATTTGTGTGACGCTGCAAAGCGATTCAGTTCGTCATTGCCCTGCCGCTGATTTCATCCCATATACCCTGCACATACGTGCAGCCCAGGCAGGTGCCGATCCAACAGTCATTGTCTGCTCGTTCTTGCACTGGCAGCCAGCCTCCGAGGCGCGTACCTCACTCCCAGGCCTGTTTTAGCACGTTCACATACACTGCATTAGGAATGCGCCTTGCATGGCAGTTTGCGGAATGCTTTCAATTGTGCTGCACTCCTGAACGAGCGACGATGCTTCGTTGCGACGCTGCTGGTTATTGCGCGTCAATAGGTGTGTCTCAACGGATGTAAGCGGTCAGCAGCAGTGAGGACTCCAGACACGCAACCCGGGCAATCAACCATGAACGCATCCGCGCCTTACTGTAGCCGAGTGTGTCAGGAAGAGCGCCCGAGGGGCATGCCGTGTGATTCCCGTGGGGCCATGCAGTGTGCATATGCGTATGCGTATGGATAGATCAGCCAGTGCTGAGCCGATCCTGGATCGGCTCCGGTCCGGGCGGGCCAAGGGTGGATCCGGATCCGGATCTGACCAGACCCCTTACACAGGCACTCACTCGATTGGGAAGGTGGCCACATGGCTAATCACACTGACAGGGTGCATGACGCACAGCCTCACACCAGGCTCAGACCGTAGCTGCTGCTGCATGGTGGACACCACGTACGTGCTGCATGCACAGCGCATGCCGCGTGCGCTGCACATTCACGCAGCGCCTGTGAGTTGTGCATTGCGTCCCTTGCAGCCTTCAAGCGGAGCTTTAACTCAGGTCCTGTGCGCAGCTAGCTACATGCAGCACAGTGGGGCAGCTTGTTGCAGCAGCGGGCAGCAGGGCCCCCGGAGGAGCGAGGGACCTCCTGGCTCAGGCAGTGTCTGGTGGCGCCATTTGCTCGTGGCTCGTCAGTGATGAGCAGTGCAAGCACCTGCGTCAGACTCTCTGAGCTCTGCGCTCCCGCAGTGTCGTTTTCTCACCTACTACTAACTGCGCTGTTGCCAGCACCGGTACATATGTGCAAGCGCAAGGCAACGCATAACAAGACGAGGTCGCCAACCAACGGGCGCCCGACCAATTGGAGCCGTTGGCTCTGAATGCTGATGCTGATGTTGCTGCCATGCACATGTTGCAATGTATCATTTTGTACAAATGAGTTATGACATCGTGTAAACATGGCATGTTGTACCGCTTGTGGCGTGGTGCACAGCACAGGTGAGGGGCCGTTGCGGCTGGCAGGCCAGGGCGCTGAAGTACAGGCGTTACGGCACAACACGCCTGCTGGCATCACACCAGCTGTCACATGCACCAGCGAGGGCATGGCGGGGGGGGGGGGGGGGG
>BDDA01000758.1:0-11356 GCA_001662385.1 Chlamydomonas asymmetrica
CGTCCGAAAAAAAAAAAAAAAAAAAAAGTCGCTCTGTGTGCCAGACTCCTCTGCCACCTCATGCACCTCATGGGAGGAGTGAGGTGGGAGCCGCACAGCGCGCGCGGCAGGGACGACTGTGGCAGGGCCGCGCCAATGGCCGCCCCTGCGGCTACGCCACCGCCCTGCATACGCACCGCACCCCCCAGGGCCATTGCCATTGCGCCCGTGGGAGGAGATCCCTAGGTGCCGTCGCCCGCGCCCGCACCAGGAGGCATGTGTTCAAGTGAATTTACTTCCCGTTGGGCCGTGTAGTATGCTTTCCGTGGGGCCGTGCAGTGTGCTGGTATGTGTGCTTATGCGTGATAGTGGGAACTGCACCTGAGGGTGGCGAGGTGTCCGCACTGCTGCTGCGGAGACATGTGCACTGGTTGCTTGCTGCATTGCAATTGTAGTGAAATGTCGTGTCAGTGCGTCTTAACACTGTGGCAGGCGTCAATAGAGGGTTCAAGATGCGTAGGTGTAAAGGGTTTCATAAGAATGGGAGAGAAATGGCGGTCGGGGTGGGGGAGCAGCCAGGGGAGCAGGGAATGAAGGGCAATACGGTGTTAGGGCTGATAGGGTTTTCGACCGAGGGCAGAGGAGTCATCAAAAGGTGGACGCAACGTGTTGTGGTTGGCCCTGAACAGGCAGTTGGACCTGGCTGCCAGCGGTGCAGCCCTTCCATCCATTTAAGGCCTTTGCATCCTATGTAGCTTAAGCCAGACGGGGGTGATGCTTTTGACCCCTGATTGTCGCTTTTGTTTTCCCGGCGCCTCGTGGAGTGAGCTTTCCACTTATATTTATATAGATTTCAAGATTTGGTTCCCATGGGGCCATGCAGTGTGCTTTCCGTGGGGCCGTCCAGTGTGAGTATGCGTGGTGCGTATGGGTGATGATCGGAAATGCAGCTGAGGGTGGCGAGGTGTCTGGGCTGAGCTGGCGGCTGCCGTAAAACAAACAATGCATGCGTGCATGGGTGTGCATGGGTGTGGGGTGGGATGGGGTGGGGTAGGGACGGGTTGCATGGGTTGTGCGCCTGCAGCCGGCGGTGTGAGCGACTTGACGTCAACAGTCCCTCCCTGCATTGTTGCATGCCGTGAGCTCAGGGCCAAGCGGAGCTGTGGCTGAAGCTGCCGCCACAGGCAGTGAGCACGGCCAGGGAGGGATCGAGCAGCCGCATGCGCGCAAAGCGCGTGTTGCACACGCACATTCCACCACCAAACGCGTGGTATGCAACAAAGCACGCGTGTATGTGGCAGGTAGCGCGTGTGCTCATCACACGCAGCCCTGCGCCTTCAGCGTGCTCATTGCTGATCATTCTTGTGTGCACACAGGGGGTGGGGAACGCGTTTGAGAGTCATCGCTTTATGCCGGCGATGGGTGAAACAATACACCGGACCGCACCGTGCCACGTTAGGCGTACGTGCGTTAGAAGTGCGTGTGTATGTGGGGCTGGGGTGGGGGGACAGAGCCAGCACACATGCCGGCACCACCAAGCCAGTGTGAAGCATCCCCACCACCAAACACATACACGCACGTGCATAATCATACAATTGCTGGGCTCTGCAACAGTTGACGAGCACGGCAAGCACCCCAACCAGCAGCCAACGCCATGGGGGCTGTGTGCAGGCCCCGCACGGACACGACGCTGATGCGCAAAGTGGCTCTGCCTGCTCTGCCGAATGAGCCAAGTACAAACGTACAAGATGCAGGAGATGCATCGGTAATCAAAAGACCGGAGGATGGCAGGGCAAGTACTCGTTCGTATTGAACAGGCACCAGCCCTGAGTGTGGCCACATGGGCCCGCTCGCCCGCCCGCCAGGGCTGACATGGCATGACCTGGCAGCACACTGTTGGTTGGCGCAGCCGGAGGCTTACGTACGAGATGTGTCGATATACACGCACGCACACGCGTAAACATACATGTACGCACCACCACCATGAACTCCGACGAAACTATCGTAGTCAGGGGGGGCGTGGCCAGTAACGTGCCCAGTACACAGCGCCACACATTCATGTACACGCTCGGGCGCAAGTGACATGGACGCAGCCAGATCAGCAGCACGCAGTGAACGTGTGGCGCGCGAGCAGCGTACTGCATTTGAGGGGGCGGCGTTAGCGGGGCAGGGAGCGCGTGCAGGGGCGCAATCCAACCAGCCATGCGCCTCACCTCACTGCCCCCTAATACAGCGGAGGGTGTGCGCCGCATGCCCGGGAGAGAGCACGCGCTGGGAGACAAACTGTTGAGTTGCAAGCTTCAAAGGAGGCATCGTGCCGCCTGACACTACCTGCCTACCTTCAGTTACCGCTATATGTGACGTAGTTCAGTACGCCCTCATACATCCACGCACCCAAAAAGAGCAAGCCCCCTGCAGACAGCGCTCTCGTCACCACCCTCCTCCTCCTCTCCTCCTCCCACACGCATGTCACGTCACTCTCTGCTCCTTGGGTTGTCATGCTCCCTGGTGTGTCTTCCTTGCCGTCTACCAACCTGCAGGCCGCCTGAGCCCCCTGCGCGCAGGGAGGGAGGGAGGAAGGGTGGAGGCAAAACAGCCGCGGCCCGTTATTCAACCACCAACGCACCTCCACCTCCAGGCTCACACAGGTGTGCGGGGCACCACAACAGCGGGGACAGTGGCGTTGTGTACGGCGGGCACGACACACAGCCCCAAAATGCGCATGTGTAAGCAGGGGAACCCCTGTCCGCCTCTACCCTGCCAGTCACACCCCGTCCGCCCGGTCGCACCCACACCCTACCCCATACGGCGGCACCAGATTGTGCAGCCGCCTTGGGTTCAAGCAAGCCACTCACTGCATGGCGGGCCAGCGCGTTGAGCAGCACCTCGCTTGCGTTAGGCAGCGCCGCCAGCGCACGCTGGTTGTCGGCAGAGCCGCGCAGCACGTTATGCAGGGCAGCCACCGCCTGAGCCTGCACACACAGGCAGGAGCAAGCAAAACAAGGCACGGGTTCAGGCGGGGTAGATGAGGTGCCTTGTAATCAATTGTAATTGAGGGCCCAGTCAGGTGAGGCCAGGCGAGGTGCATGCTCTACTCCTCTCTGAGCTGGCCTACACCCAGGCGGCGGCACCGCTGTGTGACGGCGTGCGAACTTGCAGAAGTAGTAGTAGCCTGGTAGTAGCCTGGTAGTAGTGGGTGAACGGAAGCTCACAGCTGATGAGTAAAACTGGGCACTAGCGCATGGCATGCATGATCCTCACCAGGAAGCATCAACCCCACAGCACTGTGTGTTGGCACCCTGGCTTTGGCATGCATGAATGTGATGTTTGCGGTGTTCTGCCTACCATGCGCTTGGCCAGCTGGTAAGTGCACCCTTCCGCCATGTGATGGCGTATGAACGGAATACCTCCGCCACACACACCATGCACGCATTGAAGCGGACCTCCGCATCTCACCTGCAGCTCGGTCTTAGCGTCCGCCGCCCTCACGACATCCAGCAGCGCCGCCACACCGCCAGCCGCACCGATGGCGGCCTTGTTGGCGGGGTCCAGCGACAGAGCCTGAAGCAGTACAGCGGTACGGGGCGGTACACCGTGAAGCGGTACAGGCAGTACATATATGGTGAGTCAGCACGACTGGGCACCACAGCGGTGCTCACTAATGATGCAAGAGTATATGAGCAGGTTCAGGCGCAGAGGGGTGTACCCACCTGCAGCAGCTTGATGGTCGACAGCAGTGCGGCTGTGGCAGCCTTGGGGCTGGACATGATTGCACCAGGGCTGCCGCTTGAGGGCGCTGCCGCAAGTTCAGCCGCCGTGCCGTGGGCGGTGGTGGAGGGGTCTATGGTGGCGGCGGCCCTGGCGGTGAGCTCCACCAGCAGAGCAACCCCATCACCCTTCCTACAGAGCACACACACGCAGCGGTAGAGACACACCGCGTAAACCTACGCATGGTGGCAACAGGCAGGTATACGCGCAGCTCGCATGCCTGCCTGCACCCGATGCGTGAAGCGCTGCTGTACGCACGGGACATGTTGGCAACCCCCATCAGGGATTTGGCTGTGTACTGCTTTGCTGCTGCAGACACGTCCAGCCACAATCTGTTAACGAGCGCCAGGAGCCCGCTATCCTCCATGCAGACGGCTGTCTGGCTGCACCGGCCCCGCTTGCAGTGAGCCCGCTGCGCCCCATCTCAGCCTCTTCCCCCCGCCCCCGCTTCTCGTGTTTCTTGCAGTGTGGCTCTCCCTCCCTAGTCGCTTCATGCTTCTGTCCCCCTCACCTCACCTGTGCTGTCACGCTCGCCCTCCCCATTCCCGCCACGTGTGCATGGGTGTGCGCGTGCCAAGGGCTACACTCCATGCGTGCGCGTGCATGCCTCTCTCCTTCCGCACAGCACAGCTGATGTGAGTCGGGCCAGGTCAGGCCTAGGCCCAGCCGGGCGCCTGGGGGCGGTGCTGCCTCTGCCGGCCGCCCTGCCCTCCCTCACCTTATTGCGTCCTGCGCCAGCGGGTTCTCCGCCAGGTTGGCCAGCGCCGTCAGCGCCTGCGCATGCACTGCGGGGTTGGCGTGGCGCAGCAGCGCAACCAGGCGCGGAACGCCGCCCGCTGCAACCAGGTGCTCCTGCAGCCAGCAGGCGTTACGCGGCTGGCTGGCTGGCTGCTGTATGTTGAGTGTGGGGTGGATGCGGTGGGGCCCTTGCGCCTGAATGCTTACCCACACGATGATGCCCATAAGAGCCATATGCTGCCTGTGCGTCCCTCCCCATGACCATGCGCCTTGAGCGAAACATCAAGGCTCACCCCCCCACCACCACCTCGCCTCGCCTCCTCCGCCTGCCTCACCTGCCCCGCTTCTGTTGCTCTGCTTGCCATCCTCACCCTCACCCTTGTCACTGGCGCCATTCCTTAGCATCATCCACTGGCATTATCCCAGACAGTTCTTCACGCAATCGCCCACACATTCCAACCAGCCTCCACCCCTTCAATTTGTTACCTTCTCCTACACACGCCCGCACCCCCTGCCACCTACCAACCCCCTGCCCTCTGCCTTGTCAAGTCGCCATAAGCACCGGTCAGCAGCACCAGCACCAGCAGCGCAAGGCTCTTACCCTGCACTGCGCGTTCAAGGACAGGTCTGCCAGCGCCTGCACCAGCAGGTGCAGCCAGGGCCAGTCAGGTCTGGCATTTGCCAGCAGCTTCACCAGCGCCTCTACGCCAGCCAGCCTGCGTGTGTGTGCCAGGGCGGAGGGGTGGCAGCAGGACAGCAGGGTGTGAACATGTGATGGGCAGGTGAGGGAGCCGCACGGGAGTTGGCCATGATCATGATCGGGGAGGGGCAGCCGCAAGGGAGGTGGAGGCTGGCCCCACTAGCCCCACCAGCGTGTAGCTGCCAACATCGATGCAATCGCCCTGCAGCTCACCTGCACTAATCACACGTGCAGCCAGCACACACCCACGCACACAATTGGCGGTGGCAGCACCGCAAGCAGTTGGCGCGCACGTGAGTGTCACCCACACAGTGGTGGGTCCGTTCCTTTACGCAGTGCGGCGGGAGGAGGCCTTGCATCCGGACAGGCCAGGCATAGCATCGCTCCCACCACAACCACCACACACATCAAACCGAGCACCGTCCAGCAACATGCCCTGCTTAAGGCGCCACAATATGCATACCCTCGCTCCTGCGTCTCTGCGCCGCTGCCTGCGTCATGAGCGGGCCCCCCCCCCGGCAGCATCCACCCACCCACCTACCCACCTGCAGAACTCCTTGCAGAAGCGCGGGTTGGCGCGGATGGCCTTGGCGACAATCACGCGCAGCGCCTCAAGCACCTGCACGCCTCACAGGCACACCAACGCCACCCACACAGCCCATTGGGCCGCAGCGGGGCTGTGGCCTAGCACATAGTTGAAGTACATGCCGCAAGCAAACTGGCACGCTTCTGCCTGTATGCAGAGGACCGCCCCCCAAACACACGCCTTGTGACCGGCAGCCAGCAAGCATGTCACTACTGTCCCCGGGAGGTGCAGCGAGCCGCAGCAGCAAGCAACCAATACATTAATCAAGCATCAAGCGCTGCAGCAGGGCTGGCCTGCGGCTCTGACCTTGGCCCCCTCTCCGCTCTGCAGCTTGGCGATGAGGCGCTCGATGCCTCCGCGCCAGCGCACTGCACGCACCACCACCTGGTGCACGGCGCAGCCAACGAGGGCCGGCCGCAGAAGCACTCCTGCGATGGGGCGCACTGCGCACACGGGGCCCAGGACCAGGCCTGCGCCAAGCCGGCGGAGCAAGGGGAGAGGCAGAGCAAGGGGAGAGGCAGGGGGGGAAGCGGGGAGGGCAGCGAACGTTACGGTTTGCGCCATGAAAGATGTGATGACAGCTTGCCCATGATGCATGCCTCCAGCATTGTCGGGCGCATGCGCCAGTACAAGGATAATCTGCGCCGCACCCGTGTGCGTGGCAGGTGGCAGGTGGCTTAGGGGGTGTGGGGGGTGATACAACCGTATGGCGTATTGGTGTCACACGCAATTTTGCAGTTTCGTTGACACATACAGCCAGTACATGCATGCATGCACCGCTATGTGCCGCATGCACGCAGGGACCATCACATGCATGCACCATGTTCCAACCAACGGTCGCGCCGAGCCGGGCCTAATGATAGGACGACACGCCTTGCAATTACGCAGCATCATGCACCTCATCACACAGGGGCACTATGCAGTAGTTCCTTGCCCTTGTCAGCATGCTACCTATCCGATGTTTACCACCTCACCACACCTTAAAGTACTCATTGCTATTGCTATACCATACTTGTCCTCATCAGCACCACGTAAGACACTGCTGTACCGCCGCACGCAAGCCCATCAGGCCCATTACGCCGACGACCAGGACGGGTTGCTTACATTTAACCCTACTGCGGCCTGCATGCCCCAGCAGGGTGCGGTGTGTGCACTTCCGCAATCCGTAGGCATGCATCGCACCAGCAGTGCAAAGCACCGTGCTACTGAGTCGGGAGAGACCTCGTCTCAGCCCCAGGCACGCACACCAGTGGGCAGCCTGGTCTGAACACTCCACGCTGACCTACCTACCTGTGATGCTGCCGCCAACCACCGCCGCAACGGAGTTGGCGATTGTCATAGTCATGTGGCGGGCAGAGCTTTTGGATTTGTCTGCGCAAATCCAGAGCAGCAGCATGATGTGCAGCAGTACGTAACATGCATGACATGTTGGGTCAGGGTTGCATATCAACGACTGTGAGATGTGGCGGGTATGTTCGCGAGCAAAGCCAAACCCTAGTGCGCACACAGGTCTGCATGTGAGTTGCATATACGGTACACCACCCTTGAGCTGTGGTAGTAGGTGTATTGTAGCAGACAACATGGCGACTGACGCGCTGTGGTCCGAGCGACGCACCGTCCATCGCCTCGCACATAGCCATGATAGAGCCCGTCAATACTCCAATCAGCGCCAAAGTCCCGCCTGCAGCGCATGCCGCCTCTACGAGGATCTGGCGCACGGTCAAGCGGTGTGGACGGTTGTGCCCGTTGCTGCGCGAACAGCAATGAACGACCCCAGCACGCAAAAGCAGAACTAACAGCAAGCAGTTTTGTTTCAGCACGAAATCATACAGGTTTGCAGTGAGCATAACCTCCAGCCGTGGCAAGGTTATACTCTCCATTATTGTAATCTACCTGCATGCGGCACGGCAGTATCTTATTTGACGGACGAGGCGCGCGCCCACTCACCCATCTGCAGCCGGAGCGGGCTCCCACACGACCGTCCCGTCAGGCCGGTGCACGACCTTCCCAACACCCTGTGCAATCCCAGTGCAAAGATCACAGCAGACAGCATACAAAAAGATGGAAAGCAACTGGTTCCGTGTTTGGACCAAGCAGCAGGCAGGCACCTTGCAGCAGCCCAAGCAAACGTGCACGTGATTGTAGGAGTGCTCAGCTGCAGCCTGCTGGTGGCGACAGGTGGGTGAGACAGCAGGAACCAGGGAACAGCTTCCCAGCTGATGCTTAGACGACTGCTTGCATGGACAGTCACGCACAGGGCGCGCTGCGTCGCCCTACCGTCGTCCTTCGTTCATTCAGTCGTCCGTGTGGCAGCAACGATGGAACTCAGCCCAGTGCCCAGCAGGCAAACTCACGAAACACTCTCTAACACATAAAATCATGTTCAAGCACTTGCGCCCTGGCCTACACCGATGGGCTGAGCAGACTTCCTGTCCTTGGTCTGTTCATGATAGCATAGATGACCCAAGGGCTCGCACCTACCTGCTGCTCGAAGTTAACCCTTGTTGAAGTCCTCTCAGTAGCACTTGGAGACGAGCAAGACTTTGAGCATGTGCCTGAGCATGTTTCCTGCTGGCGCCAGTCTGAAGAGCGCGTCTGGAGCTCCTTCACAACAACGCCGCCAGAGTCCTCCGGGCCTGCGTGCGCCGCGTCAGGATAGTCAGGAAGCGCGGGCGAGGGCAGAGCGAGGCGTCAACAGGTGCTGCAGAGCAGCCTTCACTATGGGACAGCAGGTGTGTTCCTGTGGGGCGGCTGCCTGTGTGAGCACGCTGCTGCTCAGAGCAAACAGTGTATATACTCGTGTTGGCCAACCAGCGAGCACGCAACCAATACGCAACCGTTAGTTCGGGCAGCAGCGAAAAGGACAGGCACAGACAATTGTGCTGCCGAGTGTTGCTGAATATGAGTAGATCACTATCCACGAGGCTAAGGGACTTCACGCGTGCTGTGTGTATGCTCTTGCAACATACCGTCGTCTGTCACGCTGGACGCAAGTGACGCCGACGCTGTTGGCTTGGTTGCTGCCATAGGCACGGAAGCTGGTGGGGTGGTTGCAGACAGCATACTGATGATTGATACAGGTGCACTGGGCTCGCTCAAGGGGTAAGAAACGTACGACACAGCACAGTGTTATTGAGGTCCACGCACTGAGCCGTTGAGGTTCTTACAATTGATCCGATGGCGACATTGCAGCATCTGAACCATCTGCAGCAGCCAGATGTCACCTTGAAGACATCATCAATGTGATCCATCCTGAACGCTCCAATACTTGCATGGGTCTCCGCTGTTCACATTTACGCAGCCCAGCCACTTGTAGCGGCTGCGTAACCCACATGGCTCCGCTGCATGCCAGCACTGGCATGCATGTCAGACTGTGACAACTGACTCACAAACACATATACACACTGCTGCCGATGTGTTGGCCAGTACCACCGCTGCTGCTGCGTCAAGCACCTTGTACAACGGCGCAACGCTGCTCGCTGGCTCAGGCTGAGGCTGTGCAGGGCCCGTCAGAACCCTGCTGCGGTGCGCTGCTTGCACGGTCGGCGCCAGGCGCAACGATGCACTTCAGTCCACACAAGAGGCATGCACCAGCCCGCCTGACCCTCCCTCCTTCTGAACCTTACATGCAGCTTACAAGCAGTAGTGCGATGTACTCAAAACGGCAAGCAATCAATCGATCAATGGCGCGTCCAATTGGGCAAAGCAAGCAAGGCCACAATTCCACACTTCTCGTTGTCGGGCGCAACCCGCAGCAGCATCCCGCAGCAGGACAGGGCAACAAGCACGTTGCGCAAGTCAGGGATAGTTACGTAGCGTCGGATGAACCTGCGTGCGTGCGTCGGTGAGTGTCTTCTCTTCGCAATCGTCATTTATCATAAGCAAGCACCAAGGCGCCGGCCAGCTGGCCGACGTGGGGCACGAGCGCGCCCGCGCCCAACACACACACGCACGCATGCATGAGTGGCAGCAGGGGTGCGCCTCAGCAGTGCCCCTACCTCGTGCACATGGTATAGGGGCTTGCTCGCCCTCACACCCCTCATCTGCCTCTTGCCCCTCTCTCTCGGGCAGCAGGCAGGCAGCTCTTGCGCAACGCGTCACAGGCAGCAACAAATACATGTTGAGCGCATGCAGCGCACCAACAAGCCCGGTGTTCGACAGCGGCGCACGGCAAAGCACCGAGCAGCACCACTCAAGCAACGCGCTCACGCTTTCGGGAAAGCCTCGTGCAGCAGTCAAAGACCATCGTGACTCCAGCAGGCAAATGTCTGTTGGGTTTTGCCAAAGCACCGCATAAAGTCCCGCATTCGTACGTGTGATCTTGGTTTGATACCGATAATGGCAACTAACATACATACCCACCAGCCGCTGATGGATGCCACAACGGGCCCCGGCGCTACACAACACGAAGCGGGACGCAATCAGTGCAGCAGCCTCTGCTGCAGAAGGCATCACACAGGCACGCCAAGCTTGGCCAGTTGCCCTCACCAATGTGGGGCCTCAACACAGGACATCAAAACACAACAACCGCAATGCCGCGCAAGAGCGCAGCAATTTGATCTACTCAAACTCGCATGTGATAGCTACGACTGGCCACCAAAGCAACAAATGACATTGTTGGAGTCTCTCCAGTATGATGGTACAGGGGTGGTGGGTGGGGGGGATTCATCCGGGCATGCATGCAGGCCACACACACTGAGCGGGTGGATCCACACAGCGCACGGGTGGGCGGGTAGCTAGTGGCGGTTGCAAGCAGCGGCAAGCATCAGCCTGCATGCTCAACACGCAGGGACCCACCATCAGTATGACAACACATCCAGCCAGCAGGCCAGCAACAGACCTTCAAGGCCTGGCGTGCTCGGCGATTTGATGAGGCTGTACAACGTCGGATCTAAAAGCAATTCCGTTGGCAGCTGGGCGCGCCAAATAAGGGATGGCGGGGGCAGAGGTGCAGGAGCGCCGCAGGTCGGGCGAGTGTGCAAGCGGGTGCCGAGGTGCGGTTGGGAGTCATCGCGTTAAGGCGGCCGCCTGCTGGGATACGCCAGGCGCGATGGCCCACACAATACACCGACCTGCGCCGTCATACGCTAAGTGTGCGAATGCCGGGAAGACGTGTGTGGGGTGGGGTGCAGGGACGGAGCCAGCACATTTGCCCGCACGACCTTGAATCCATCAGTGTGAAGCATCCTCAACCGCACACTTGCGCACACACACACACACACACACACACACACACACATAATGATACAATTGGTGGGCTCTGCAGCAGTTGCAGAGCCCAGCGGGCGCCGCAAGCAGCAGCCTGCGTAATGGGGCGTGTCGCCACATAAGCTATGGTAGGTTGGATCGTACAAACAAACACTCGGACGCGATTGCCCGCCGCAACGGGAGGATGGAAGGCAAGTACATGTAACACGTGCATGCCGACCAGGCATGAGCCCTGAGCGTGGGCAAACGGCCCCGCCCGCCAGTGCTGAGACGGCAGGGCCTGGCAGCCAGCGGCATACGTACAATATACATACATGTAAGAGTACACAGGCAAACACGCGCACACACACACACAAACACAGGTAAACGTATGGGAC
>BDDA01000758.1:28371-56913 GCA_001662385.1 Chlamydomonas asymmetrica
GGTGGGCGGCTCCTTCACGCCTGCACTGTTTGGCCACGGCACCGGCGACACCTTCATCCGCATCGCGCACAGCGAGAAGCTCTACGAGGCCTACGCAGGCGACAAGAACCTCATCCGGTGAGCGCCATGGGGAGCGGCAGCGTGGGGACCGCATCGCGCGGGCAAGGCGTACGTATTCGTGTTGGTGCTGAGGGTCGGCCGGAAGGCGCGGAGCAGGGCAGCAGGCGCGCAGCAGGGATATGCATGCAGCACCCTGTAGAGATTGGGTGGTGCTGCAATCGACAAGGCGCCATTCTGTGCTGTTCTCTGATGCCTCCATTGCAAACACCAACGCGCTTACAGCCTGGCCCTGGCCCTGGCCCCGCCCTGCCTCCGGCGCGCATATGTGAGTGTGTGCATCGCTTGCGCGTTTGCCACCCTCCCAGGTTCGAGGGCGACCATAACAGCCGGCGCCCAGAGTTCTTCTACAACAGCGTGGCCATATTCTTCCACAACACGCTGCAGGTGTGCGTGGGTGTGTGACTGTGTGTGGCCCGGGGTGAGGTAGGGGAAGGGCGGGATGCAGCGCAGGGGAGATAAGTGGAACAATCGGGAGGGGCACCTTTTGGTACATGCGCTTGGCGCACACAACAGCGCTGCTGACGATTGTTAGTGCTAGTGTGCATGCATGCCACAACTGTAAACAACAACACCAGCATGCCGCGTGCGCGGTTGTCGCTCGTGTCCTGTCTTGCAGCTGGACCAGATGCTGGAGGGTGGCAACCAGCTCAACCAGGTGAGCGTCAGCGTGCCACCTGCCAGGGCACGTGCAGGCGGTGGCAGGGACCTGGGTGGCAGTTGAGTGAGCTGCGGCCAATCATGGCCTCTGTTTCGGACCTCCTACAACGATTTTCAGCTTTCAATTCCACCTTGTTGTCCATCTGCCTGACTGATGGCGACCATGAACATTACCATTTCGTTGATGCTTGACGCAAGGCGGATGGATCTGCGCGATGGTGCCTTGCAGCATGTGACCATGTGGGTGTATGGCTGGCATGCTGCGGACGCGCAACCGCAGGAGTTGTTAGCGGCGGCGGCGGTGGAGGCGGGTGCGCTGGCGTCGGCGTCTGGGCCCATCCACCACGCCGGGGCGCCGCTGGCTCAGCTCTTCCCTGACGAGCTGCAGGGCATGCTGCGCCAGCGGCCACACCACGGCGGCGGCGCCAGCGGCGGCAAGGCAGGGAAGGCAGCAGCAGCAGCAGCGGGGCGTGGTGGTGGTGGTGGCCGTAGTGGCAATGTTGTTAGTGGTGGCCGGGCAGGTGACGAGGACGATGATGGCTTTGACGCTGCAGGGTGCTTGTTGCCCGCCGGCGGACAAGGCGACGGTTTCCGCTTCAACAGGTATGTATGTATTGCGGTATATATGTATGCACGCACGCGCGGTGCGTGGCGCTGTGTGTGGCCTTCATAGTGTACTGGGCAGGGGACCTACGGCGTCACAGAAGCCATCCCAGCTGCGGCTGCCCTGTGCTGGGTAGCGCGTGGGCGCGGTCTGTGCGTGCGCCCCTGGTTGGTTGCCTTGCGGCCAGTCCGTTGCTGGGCAGCGTGTGGTGGCCTGCCCATAGTGGCTGGTGTTCCATGTCACGCCATGCCTCGTGACACCGCCACCGCCACCGCCTGTGTGGCTCCAGGGCTGCGTGGCTCTCTGCTGCTGGTCTTTGGCGTGGCCTGGCCGGACCTGCGTGATGATGACGACGATGATACTAATGCAATCATGTACTGCCTGACTGGCTCCGGCAAGCAGCCGGTACTGGTGGTGGTAGCTTGCATTGCGCGCTTACCATACAGTCTAAGCGCCAGTCAATATATCAGGGTCAGGTCATCAAATACCCACCATTATCTCCAGCATTGCGTCATGCGCACCTCTGCCTCGCGCTGCAGGCCCGGCATGCCTGGCAGCCCGCGCGGCCCGCAGCGCTCGCACGGCTATGACGCACACGGCGGCGACGTCTTTGACGCGGCCGCCGCAGTGGTGGCTAGGCCTGATGAGACGGATGAGGAGCTAGCACTGCGACTGAGCATGATGGTGAGTGATAGTGAGCAGCAGGCAGCCAGCCAGCTGCCCAGCCGCCCAGCTGTCGTTTTGCAGCGCGCTCACCCGGCCGCTGCTGTGCTGAGCGTGCGGCTGCGCCCACTGCCCACTTGCTGCACCTCCTTGTGCGCAAGCAGGGCTGGCTGGCTGACTGGGATGCCGCAGAGGCCTGTGAACTGCACGAGTTAGCGTACGTATGCGTCATGACCACCTGTACGCCTCATCCCATCGTGCCAGGCTTGAACGAGCGAGGGGGCCTTGGCTCCAACCAACCCAGGCAGAGGTGTTGCTGACGGTGCAGCCCTGATGCTGCAGTGCTGCATCACACTGTGCATACCATCGTCACGTAGACACGTAGTGAATCGCTAGCTTGCCTATCCTCCGTTAGTACCTGCTGGTCTGGAATATGGCTGGACGGCGTATGCGGACTTTCATCGAATGAATGAGTGATGCTTGCCCTGTGCATGTGCGTATGTGTGGGGCGTGCATGCGTGCTGCAGGATGCGTATGCTGGCATGCGGGGGCCTGGCAGCGGTGGTTCTGGGGGGCCAGGGACAGGGGGGCTGGGCCTGGGCGGCGCTGACGAGGAGGACGATGACGCCACGCTGGCGGCGGAGAGCGCGCTGGCGGCGCACCTGATGGCGGCGTCAGCGCGCGGCGGCGGCGGCGGCGGCGGCGGGCCCACTGGCCCCACACAGCTCTACCAGCACGACCTGCCTGGTATGTACGTACGCCACTGCCGTGCCACTCTCGGATTGTATTGGTGTTATTGGTATGTTACATCAGGAGCGTGTCGGCCAAAAGCCCCATGCTCCCCCCAGATGGGGACCAGAAGACAAGGAAACGGCTTAACAGCCTAGGCACATGGCGTGCCGAAGAGCCACAGGCGCTCAGTGCACATCAGCATCATGCAGGGTGGTGTGATACACTTCATTGATGTACCAAGCAACCGTGTATCCATCGGGGTGATTCAGCACTCGGATTGTACCGCGTGTGCCCATGCACTGGTCTTGCGGAATGTTGGGCGACCGGGTCTGTGCCTGCGCTGCCAAGGCGAGCGTGTTGTGTGCGCCTGCACGCCACCATGCACCACACCCAGGGCTTGCAGCTCTGTCGCTTGCCACTGCCGCCATCACGACCACAGTACACCCTAAAGCCCTAAAAACCTACCCCTGCTGGCCGCAGCCCCGTGTCTGAGCAATGACCTTCCACACACACACACATACGTGTACGTTTCGGGGCTCACGCCTCTGACCAACCGCGCTTCAGCCTCGATTACAATCCGCACCTGCTTGTCTGGGTGTGTACTAGTCCGTTGTACCTGCCGTGCGCTTGATGTTTGGTCTACCGGGCCCCTGACACCACACCACACACCGCGCCGCGCTGCGCCTCGCACCGCACTGCAGCTTCACAGGAGGACGAGGACGCGCAGCTGGCGGCCGCGCTGGAGCTGTCCCTCATGGAGCTCTCAGGCGGGCGGCCCGGCAGCAGCACCAGCCGCCAAGCCAACGGGCCTGGCAGCGGGGCGCTTGCCGCAGGTGCCACCGGCCCCGCCAGCACCGCCTCCCTCGCCGCCGCGGCGCGCATCAGCACCGCCAGCTCAGCTGCGGGCGGGGCTGCGGCCCTCGGCAGCAGGCGGCAGGCAGCAGCAGCTGCCTCGCCCCCCTCGTCCTCCGCCTCCTCGTCCCTCCTGCCTGTCTCCACCCCGGCGTCCGCGTCAGGGCCCTCGTCCACCGCGTCCAGCAGACCCTCATCCACACAACCGTCGCTCGCCCATAGAGGCTCTTACACAACTGTCCCCAGCACAGCAGCACCAGCGCCATCGCAAGCATCCGCATCCGCACCGGCGCCACTAGGCATGGCGAGCAAACCAGGAAGCAGCCAGCAACAGCCACAGCAGTTCGCGCCGTCAAATGCACATCCCACCTCCCAACCACAAGTCCCTCCCAGGTTTGTGATGTGCAAAGGCCGTATTCTTTTCCGTGCAAGTAATGTACGGTGCGCTCGCCCTTGTGCTTGCAATTGGGGCAAGGCACTCAGGAGCTCAGGCCGCAAGCATGTATAAGGTGCCGTATCGGCGCCCTGCTGCCGCCCCGCCGCTGTCTCCGTCACAGTGTCACCGTCTGCACACGGTCTCACGCTGCGTCCCTGTGTGCCTCTCATGGGGCTGCTCGCATTCATGTACTGGTGCATTCACGTAGTGTGGGTGGGTGGGGGGTGGGGGTGGGGGTTGGGGGGGCCCGTAAGGGTATCCACTGTCACGCCTCTAATCCCGTTCCGTGCAAACAAGCGGCAAGGCATCACCGTGCACAGTGCGTTGGGCTGAGGCGAAGCAGCGTGGCCTTATCCACACAGTCATGTCCAATGCCATGCAGGCCGACCGCCGCCGGTGCCGGTGGCCCTGACGCCGCTGCTGCTGCGGGGCCGGACGTTGACTGGCCTGCGCGCTCCTCGCCCCCCAGCGCGCTGCAGCGGCAGGACCAGTCGGTGTGCAGCCCGGCCAAGGCCACCCGGCCCAGCCCGGCCCAACACGCACCAGCCATTAGCACCATTAGCGTGCTGCAGCAATCGCAACAGCAGCAGCTCGTGGAGTCACAACCGCTGCTGTCGCAGCGGCAGCAGCAGCAGCCCCATCCAGCCACAGCAGCAGCAGCGCCCAACGCGGGCGGGGTGGGTGGTGCGAACGGTGCTGCAGGACCCACATGGAACCATCGAGAGCATAGCCTCATATAACGCATGTAACATGCAGTGCGATGGACAATAGTGCAGGAGGCCGGGGAGCACTGCTGTGCTTAGCCCCCATCTTGACCTGCGTGTGTGCTTGGGATGCGACCCTGCAGCTAGGGTTGAACTGCTTGCTGTACGTTTAGCTTGTTGATGCATGCTCACACATCCAACGCGCACGCACACACATACACCACAATGGTGGTGCTTGGCGCATGTGCTGAGCTCTGCCAAGACCCATCACATCGCAAGTGCAACAGTCAGTGTATACTATGTACAGGCAGGCAGGTGCACAGGGTTGTGTACGAAACTCTGAATGCACTACACCTGCCTTGCAGCCCTGCCTGGTCTGTGTCATGCCCAAATACCTTGCCCTGAACGTGACTGGTTGTATGCATGCTTCAGCTCCTGCCATCACCACCTGATCACCAACGCGCACGGTGTTTGCATTGCACCGCAATAATGCCCAGTGTGCCTGCCTGATCCTGAATTCCTGATTGCCTGGCCTGACGATCATCCCAGCTAGCCAGTATGCTGCCCTCGAGCGGCCTCGAGGGAAAAGGTGCTGCATGTGGGTGGGTTGTGAGGCTGGCCCCGCTGTGCCCGCGCATTCGTACATGACCCAGCACCCGCATCTTGTGTTGCATTCCTGGTTGAGCATGACCGGGCGGAAGCAGAGCAGCGGTAACACGCAGTCAAGTATTCGTTCGTAAGGCATGTATTTGGGCAGCGGCGCAGCAGCAGCAGTTTTGGGAACGTCATGGCGTTGTTGCATCTGCCAGATAGGACACACATGTGTGTACACGTACCGGCCGGTGTGTATGTAGGTATGTATGCCTGTAGGTATGCCTGTACACGCGTTGTGCAACCAGGCACCGGCCAAGCGTTTGTACTGTAGCCACATTCAAGCGGCTAGCATGAGGGCAAGCATCGCAGCTTCTGCATGACGACCGTGCGAGGCATGTGAAATTGTGCATCGCGTCACTCGCATATTAGGAAGGGAATTTCGATACGAAACAACGCCACCCAACTTAGCCTGCTGCGGTATTTGTGGCGGTAAGCAGGCTGGCACCTGACGGCCAGGTTGCTTGGGCAGAGGGCCGCTGAGCAAGCCGACACTGGACGCATGTTGCTGATGCTGATCTCTGCAGGTTGTTCATGGCCATGCCGCAACGCCGAACAAGCCTGGCCTGGCCTGGCCCCAGCACACATGCACATGCACTGCACCTAGTGCGCACAGCGATGGCATCAGAATCGGAATATCAGCGGGGTCGGCCTATGCCCAGCGCGCATTTATTGGCTCATCACGGAAATGCAGGCGCGCTGGAGGGTGAGCCAAGTGTCGTGTCAAACAATCATAACACAGAGAGAGGGCTTTGTGTGCCCGACAGGCCCACGCAATGCGATCGGACAAGCCGCACCTACCCAGGCGCAGTGCACCATTGACTGAGCATGGTGCCGCCGCTGAAACTGTTCAGCAATGTTGCACAGAGGCGTTAGGTCTGTGGTAAACACACCATGATGGCACTCCACCAATCCAAGCCCATGGGCACCGCATGTGATGCATGGCACCGCAAAGGCGGATGGACTGGGCTGCTCCGCTGGCGCTACGTATGCCACGGCGTGGACCCACCGCCACCCAGTCAGCGCTGGCCCCAGCGCGGCCGATGCAGCCTGCAAGGGATGCCGCTGTGCGCGCAGCGCAAGTGGTGCGGCAGGCAACTTGCGGGTGATGAAGCTGCTGCAGCACCTCCCCCCCCTGCCCTGCTCACGATGCCAAAGGCAATGGCGTGGCAGGATCGGCAGCTCAGAAGAACTTGGAGTACTGGCGCTTGATTGCGCGCGTGGACTGGCGCAGCGCCTCGTTGTTGTTGCGCAGCAGCGCGCAGAACTCCAGGTAGTCAATCATGCCGTCTCCGTTCGTGTCTGCCAGCGAGCGCACAAGCAGCAGGGGCACGCGTCAGCAGAGGCCAAGCCGGGCCGAGGGCGCGCATGCAGAAAGGCAAATGCCAGGAGCCCACTACAGGTCAGGCTGCTGCAGCTCCTACCTCCCTAGGCCCTCTCTGGCGCCACTGACTCACGCACCGACCTCCTGTGCCACCTTGCGACCACCCTGGGCCCCCTCCTTGACCCCCGCCCGCGCTTGCGCTCCCTGCTTCCCACTCCCTCCCTGCAAACACCTCCCCTGCTTATCCATGCTAGCACCGCCCAACCTACCACGCACCTCCCTCAGCTGCGCCCAGCTGCCCACCCAGGTACGCACCTGCTGACGCCAGCAGGTCCTTGGCATCGTCGTAGATGCCAAAGCGCTTGAGCTCGTCCGCCAGCTCGCTCACGCTGATGGTGCCGGAGCCGTCCTGGGGGTGTAGGCAGGCAGGCAGGCAAGCAGCGCGGGGACAGGCCACAGGCTGGTAAGGGGAACACCCGAGGGCAACAGAGTAGTGTGTATGCGTGTGTGGTCGACGGAGGACAAACAGCCAGGACGAAGCCAGGACACGCGATGGCGGCAGTAAGACGTATTGATTGGCGTAAGGAAAGAGGGGTAGCGCGTGGCTGCGGGTACGCATGACGGGCCCATCACGCTACTGCAAACCCGCAAGACAACCCTGGAATGCGAGTCCTTTGCTCGCCACACCTGCCTGCCATGAAGGAGTGCCCCCGCAGCCAGGCCGCCTCCCTGCCGCCTTCCCTGCCCCCGGCAAACCTTTGCCCTGTGCGCCCCAATGGGACGCTACGGTGCCTGCCTCAGCCGCACGCCTCTGCTGTTGTGGTTCTCACCCTGCCTGGCTGCCCGACTAAGCTGCCTGCTTTTGACAGCTGACCCGCATCCGCCTGGGCGATACAGCACTACACAGGAAACGCATGTGTAGTGCACGCAGGCTGCACCTACTGGCACACCTGCGTGGGCAGAGCCGCGCGAGGTGAGGCTCACCTTGTCGATGTGCCTGAAGGCGTTCTGCAGCAGCTCCTCCTTCTCCAGCTTGCTCAGGTGCATCGTGGCCGCCACAAACTCGTTGTAGTCTATGAGGCCGTCGCCGTCGACGTCTGCGATGGCCATGAGCTGCTGCAGCTCCACCTCGCTGATCTTGTGGCCCCACTGGCCCAGCGCCTGGCGCATCTCAGCCACCGTGATGGTGCCGCTGTTGTCCGTGTCGATCGACTTGAAAAGCTCCTTCAGGCCTGCACAGCCACACAAGCACAGCCCAGCACGGCCCAGGCGGTGGCGGTACGTCAGGCGTGTCAGCAGCATGTACATAGGCGGCAAGTGAGAAGACACATGCCGGCCAGCATGCGTTCGAGCAAAGGCGGGGTCACCAGGGAAGGGACACATAGGCAATGCGTCCGGCGTGCGTGTGGCAGAGGGGAATGACGCGCATCAAATGTATCTTTCTGTCTACCACATCTCATATGCACTGGACACACCAGCATGGCATGCAGGCAAGTACGCCCACGGACCGATGGATGCAACGTGCATGGTGTGCGCAATGGAATGCAGACCGCCATCCGCACGCTGTGCTAGGCACTGCTCCGCTCTACGCGCATCCTCGCCACACTGCGGTGTGGGTCACTGGCTGGATGCATCAGGCCTCGGTGCACCAGAGCTAAGCCATGCGGTGTTGGGTGGGTGGGTGGGTGGGTGGGTGGCCCATGCGGCTGCTTGAGCACATGGCTGCTGCTTCAGCTCATCACGCCTTGACTGGCCGTCGTGCTTCCCCACGCGCCGTCGGCTGTGTGGCTGTGCTACGAGCTGCCATGCACTGCCGCTGCCACGCCCAGACAGGCTCAGCTTGTCCCAGCTCCCTGCTGTTCAATCAGCTGCACTCATCTGGGTCAACCCAATCATCGCAGCATGCATCCCGCACGCAATGCATCCCATCACATGTGACGCAACGCCAGTGAGACGGCAGCAGGACCACCGCACCCCCTGCGTGTCGTGTGATGCATGCCTGCAATGCACGCATCAAATCCATGCGTGAGTGCCTTGGCTGCCTGTGGGCCATACCGTGGCCGCTGCAGCAGCAGCAGGCGCGGTGCATGCTGCTGGTGACGCACCCGCAATTTCGTCCGGCGTGAGGTGCTGGCCCACGACCATGAGGCAGGCCTTCTTGAGCTTGTTCATCTGCGCAAACTGCTTGAGGCGCTTGAGCACCACGCTGTCCAGGCTGATGTCCAGCGCAACGCCCTCCTTCTGCAGCCAGTCGTGCTTGAGGATGTGCGCCGCGGTCGCGCGCCGCGACACGTCCTGCGCACAGCGAGGGCGGTGCGTGTGTGTGTGCATGTCAGCATGTGCGTGTGGCCGCGCCCGTGTTAGTGTCGGTATTCAGCTTGATGCATTGTTGAATGCATTTAGAGCAGCCGCAGCAGCACACAGACGCAGATGTGATTGGGTGATTTGGGTCGCCTGGTGGATTGTGGTTTGTGCTTAATTTCATTGACGCTTATGAATGTATGGGTGCATGGGGGTGCCTCATGCAGGTCTGTGCTGCCGGATGGCCTCCGTGCCACACTTACCAAAGTGCTGCTGACAACAGCTGCATGACGGCAGCAAAGCATGCCCCAGCAGGAGAGCCCCTGACTGCCGCCCGCTGCCTGGACTGCTGACTGGACTGGCGCATTCTCGAGCTTGCGCACTCCCAACACGCACCTGGTCCAGCAGGCGCCTGACGCAGTCCTTGGCCGACTCGCTGACCTTGGGCCAGGGGTCGGTCTTGAAGTCGATGTGCCCCTTGAGCACCATCTTGAAGATTTGGTCCTCGGTATCACCCCAGAAGGGCGGCAGACCCGACAACAGGATGTACAGGATCACGCCCAGGCTCCACATGTCCGCCTCGTGGCTGCACACAGAACACGTGGCCATGCAGGGATGCATGTCAGGCACATTCACCCAGGCACAGCAGCGTACAGTGTGCAAGGCCAGCATGGAGGCAGCAGTTGCTCGTCCGCAAACCTTGTGCAAGCGGCACAACGTGATCACGGAGCAACATTCACACCAAGCGCGCCAGCAGGCTTGCCTGTAGTTTTTCCGGAGCACCTCAGGCGCCACATAGTAGGGTGAGCCCACAAGGTCCCTGAAGCGCTCTCCAGGCTTGAAAAACACGCCGAGCCCAAAGTCAGTGAGCTTCAGCTCGCCATCGGCGTTCTTGCTTGTAAGCAAGAAGTTCTCTGTGAGCAATACCAACCAGGGTGTGCGTGGGGTCAACAGCAAGCGCTATATGACCGAGGGAGCAGCCTGTGTACAGCAACACAGGTCCACCCGAGTGGTACATGTCCAAGCACTGCAGTGGCCTTCCTGGCAACTGCTAGTCTTGGTGGGCACGCATGGCTTGAACTTTGCCGGCAACTGATGCGCTTCAGCCCGCATTTACTTCACTGCTATTAGCTCAATCACAGTAGCCGTGCGTTGGGTAGTATGCTGGCGTCAAGCCATGCATGGTGCACACGCGGGTTGACGTACCAGGTTTCAGGTCTCGGTGCATAACACCGAGCTCATGGCAGTGGTTCACAACCTGAGGATGGCACAGGGTCAGCAAAAGCCATGGTGCACGGTTTACTAGGAAACGTTTGCTGCACTGTTTGCGCAGGGGCAGAACTCCTTGAGGTGTGTTGGAAACGACACCGAAAACCAGTTAGCACACGGACCAGTCCCTCACCTCAACCATTTTCCGAAAGATAAGAGCTGCCTTCTTTTCTGTGAAGCTTCCAGCCTCCACAATACTGTCAAACAGCTCGCCACCAGCACACAGCTCCATGGCAATATGCACATGGTCCTTGTCCTCGTGCGTGCTCTGTCAACACCAAGCACAGAAGGCGCAAGCTCAATTCGAATGAGTATGTCACACGGTGCGTCGCTGCCGCGGTGGCCGTCCAGCTGTGCAGCATGGACACAAGTGGGATGCAGAAGCCATGTTATCGCCCGCATAATTTTCACATCATGAACTCCAGCCCAGTCTGTGTTCACCCACCTTGAGCGTTACCACATAGGGGTGGCCTGCGACCAGGTTCATAATCGCAACTTCCGCTTGCACATCCTTCACATCCTCTTTGCAAACCAGCTTGGCCTTGGAAATTGACTTGATAGCCAGCGGCTCGCCAGTCGACTTCTTTACGCCAGCTCGAACCACTCCAAAGGCTCCTTTGCCTATCTGTTTATCCACCTTGTATACCTCCTCAAGCTTGGGATCATGCGGGCCCTTTTAACAGGAACGAAGCGGGTCACTTGGTCAGTGGCCGGCTCAGCCAATTCCATGTATACAGCCTAATCCAAGTTGTATTGCAATGCTAGAAGGGGTACACAGAGCAGCCCTTACCTTGCCCAAGATGTTTGCAACGCTGAACGAGTGTCGTGCGTCACCTTGCTGTTGCGCCGGGGGTGCTGTTGCCTATGCACAGGAACAACAGTGGGACAGAGAGTTTGCTGCTGGCGTGCTAAGCATGCCAAGGCGACATCCCAGCTGGACAGACACCTTGCACGGGCGACGTTGCCTACGCGGCTGCCACGCTCAGCGCACACGCAATCTCACGCAGCGTCGGTGGTCAGATCAATCCACGTGCGTGCACAAGTACGCACATGTGTGCAGCCAGCAGGCCTGACAAAGCAGGCCTAACACCACAGCTTTCCCCAGGGCGAAGCCCAACTTGCACCTTCCCTTGGCACAAGACCATAGACCCACTGCCTAACGACACTCCCACTCCAACCCTTGCACAGTGCGAAGACGCGGTGCAGCAGTTCGACGTGTATGCAAGCGTGTATGCAAACTTGAAAAAACAACTTGCCTGCGCCATTTGTGCTGGCAGCCAAGAAGGCGAGGCCGAGGCCGGGAAACAGCTCCTTTACCAAGTTCAACAGGTAGTGTGCCTGCACACTGCCTGCGAGCTCCCGCTGCGAGCTCACCAAACCTGTCCGGGCGCGCGGAACCGGTGTCTCCCCCTTGCCCAGTGGCGCAGTCAGACCAGGAGTATAAAAGAGGCTTGCTTTTTGGGCACCTACGGCAAGTCCGCAGTCTGCAAGAGGAAGGACAAGAACGGTTTCACAGGCGTGGGATAGCCTGCTTTGCAAGAGAAACTTTGGGGCTGGGCTGTTAACTTCCTGAATGCAGCGGTGTGCCCGCGTTAGCGTTCAAGTGTACTGCAATGGACCGCCTCCTCCCCTGCCGACGGGGACTTGTCACATACCCAAGATTGCATCCTTGTCCTTGTCATTCGATTTCGTGATCAGTGTATAGCGTGATGCGCTTAAGCTAAGCGCCCGGCAGCACAACTGCTTGTAGCGCAGAGGGCTGGTCCTCGTGCACGGCTTTGCACGTGCACAAGACGTTCCAGTAGGCCTCACAAAGACTTTCTATGGAGAACTACACGGACCTGGAGCTGGTTGGCAAGGGCTCCTACGGCAAGGTTTTCCGGGTACGTCATGTCCTGTCGCAATTAGTGCGGCAATGCACAACCCAATCAGGCTCGGTTATGTTTCAGGACGTGCTTTTGCCCGACAGCATTTGCGACGTGTATGCAGGTTTACTGTTGCATCCTAGTGGCCCACCGACTACTTGCTGGACATGTGCCACAATGGCCGTGCGGCTCGCGCCCGCCTTCGCGGCCGGTTGGACAGTGACACAGATGTAGCTTGTTGTGGCTTGGGCGATCACGTTTATGACACGGAACTCCTTGAAAAAGCGTGTGATGTGCTCTCTGCCCGCTTGCTTGCTCCATTCTCCCACTTTAACGCACGGAACGGATTCCATACTGTTCCTGGCTTGTGCCCCAGGCGACATGCACCGAAGACTATGAAACTTACGTAGTTAAGAAGGTTGCCTTTGATGCCGACTCCGAGTCAGAGGCAGATGCCACAGCACGAGAAGCGCACGTGTTGTCTCTCTTGCGGGTAAGCATGGGCTTCCCCTGCGACACAGGCGCCGCGATTCACCTCGTGTTGCAGCTCCCTGTCTTACTGTCGTTTTATCACTACCCTGTGTACTTCATCATTCCAGTGCCGTCGCGTTCGTGGCCATCAGGGCTGTGCCACTGGCCGAGGCACAGCAGGCATGCAACATGCTGTGTGTAGGGCAGGCGTGGCTCTCGGCCCGCAGTCCTACTGCTCCTATGTTTCAAGTCATGCCACGCTGTCCCTCATCCTTCCTGCAGCACCCCCACGTGGTACCGTACAAGGAGTTCTTCAAGCACCCTGACGGCGACCTGTGCCTGGTGATGGCGTACTGTGAGGGCGGGGACCTCTACAAGTATGTTCGTGACCTCAGGTGCGCACGGGACACGCACCACCTGCACCAGGCCAGCAGGGAGGCAGGTAGAGCACTGAGGACGACGCTAAACACGTTGATACCCTGGCGGTCCCTGAGGCAAGGAGCGCTGCAGCGCAGGCAGCGTGCAGGTTGCGGTTGGTGGTGCGTGCAGGAGGACAGCAGCAGTGTGGCGATGTCTCCAGCGAGCTCGCCCACCAGGGAGGGTTAAGCTGTGGGATAGGCGGAGGATATACAGAGCCAGTACACCCCCCAGCCTGTTGCGGCGCTTATGTCTCCCACGCGCTGCCCCCCTGCAGGAAGGCCCACAAGCACGTGCCGGAGAAGCAGGCGTGGGAGTGGCTGGTGCAGCTGCTGCTGTCGCTGTCGTACATACACTCCAAGCGCATCCTGCACAGGTGAGCGACAGCGCCCGCCGGCGCCGCGCCCGCCCGCCGGCGCGTGTACTTGGCTGCCAGCATGCCCTGCCTGCGCTGCGCCGGGCCAAGCATCAAAGCGATGTGCAGTGCTGCCACGTGCAGTACATCAGTACGGCACGGCAGGGTGGACCAGGGTGCCCGGGGCTGGTGGGAGCGACTGGCGGGGGCGAATGGGTGGATGACCCTGGTGAACTGATGTGATTGAGCGCCAGGCGCCACTTGTTTCACAGCGGAAGGGCCCAACCTGCTGCATTCAAAGAGTACGACGCACCTGCGCACCCATGGCAGCGTGGATGTGCGGCGGCACGCCATCCGTGACGCCCTGTGCAGCACAGCCGCTGGCGCCGCAGGCCTATGGAGCACTGCGTAAGCGGCTAAGCAGCGAACGCAATGCAGCTGTGGGCAGGCCTGGCAGAGGCGGGTGCATCCGCAATGATAACGGCAGTGGTGGTGCGGTGGCTATGCACACATGCACTGGTGGGGCGCAGCCGCATCAGCAATATAACAGCAGCTTCAGCAGCTGCAGGTTACTGGGAAGCTTGCCTAGTTGGTGGTCATGGGCCCTTCCCCCGTCACTTGCCGTCACTCCTCAGGCACTCCATCAGCCACACAGCGCTACATGCGAGGGGCGGCGGAGGCGCTGTCTGGTCACACGCCGGTGCACCGCAGCGCATGTCATGCCCGCCATGCGCTCCCCCCACCATCCTGCTTAAGCGGATCGACCGGCGGCCAACCGGGGGTCAGCTGTCATGGTGTGCCCGAGCGCAGGCGGCTGGGGTGTGGGTGTGCGTACTGCCGACCTCGCGCGGCGTGTGACCCACATGTACATGCACTGTTATGTGGTGTGCGGCGCAGGGACGTGAAGACGCAGAACATCTTCCTCAGCCAGGGCAAGGTGCTGCTGGGAGACTTTGGCCTGGCCAAGCAGCTGCAGCGCACGTACGAGATGGCGCGCACCCCCATCGGCACACCCTACTACATGTGAGCAGCCTGCCGGCTGCGCACTGCCAGCATAGTAGCCCCCCTCACCTGGCCCCCTCGCGGCACGTGCTGGTGTGTCCTTGCTGTTGGGATTGACATGGAGCCTGCCTGAAGCAGCATTCCACGAATTGTGTGTGTGTGAGGGGAGGGGGGCCACGACATGTCAGCAGGGCCCAGTGAGAGGGGCTATCAGCTGCGCTCCACACCATGTCATGCCGTACGCCCTTACATGCGCTGGTGATGCACATCTTGGTGGTCCTGACACATACTAGTCAACCAGAGAGGTGGTTCATCATAAAACAATTCGGATCCAAGGGCCCAATCAGAGCTATCTGCGGACCAGCGCTGCTGATATGCAGGAGGTCCCGCAGGTCCTGGCGATGTGGAAAGCACTCCAGAGGCACGTATGCACGGAGTGATATGGTCCAAAGGGTATAGGGATGTGGGTCCGTTACACATACACTGACGCACCCCTGCGTATCCCCTCCACCCTCACTCCTGCACGTCTGCAGGGCGCCCGAGATCTATGAGGAGAAGCCGTACTCGTTCAAGAGCGATGTGTGGGCGCTGGGCTGCGTCATGTATGAGCTGCTCACCGGCAAGCCGGCCTTTGCCGCGGACTCGCTCAGCAGGGTGGTGCTGCGGGTGAGTGAGGCGACAGACATGGCGGGAGCGCTGAACCGCAACTTGACACGCGAGATGGGGATGGGAAAGGGAATGGGGAAACGGGAGCGGGTGGATGCAGACTGAGGAACATCAGGCAATGTGAACGATGCTGAGGAGGGCAGGGGCTGCGGAAGCAGTACAACGTTCCTTGGCCGAACAGCCCGAGTGAGCCTCTCACTTGATGCACGATCACGTCACATGGACAACCCCGGTCATGAAGACGCTTTGGGTGACGACATGTGATGTGGGGGTGCAGGGCTGGCGTATGTGCTTCATCGCACCACAGCTCAAGCCTCCCTGCTGATGGTGTGCGAGGGATTGTGGTGGGGCAATGGTGTGTACCCTGCACTGCATGCGCAGGTGATCCGTGGCAACTACGACCCCATGCCTGAGGCCTACTCGCGGCCGCTGCGTGACGTCATCACGCTGATGCTGTCGCGCGACCTGGGCACACGGCCCGCCGCCTCCGACCTGCTCACGCATGCGGCGGTGGTGCCCTACGTGCGGGTGCGTGCAGCAGTAGCGGCTGGGCAGTGCATCACCACCCCTAGCCAGTAGCCACCATGCGGTGCTTAGCAAGGCTGCAGCTTGGATCACGAGCATGTTGAGCGGTGTGGTGAGGGCCGAGCTGGGCCCGAGTCCGGTTGGATCGGGTGGAGCGGTGGCCATACTGCAGTGGCCAGGCCTTGATGGAGGGGCATGCTTTGCCTAGCTGGGCCTGGGGTGTGTGCTGGCGGGCATGCCTGTGCACATCAGCTGCATCCAGCCCAGGCACACACACGCGCGCACATGCACGCGCACACGTGTGATGAGGGCAAGAGCGCAGAACCCCGCCAAGGCGCCGGCCTCATGACAGCATTCACCCATGTGACACTCGTGCGTCACGCCACGACAGCGTGCATCACCTCAGCCACAGCCCCGCTGCAGTGTTGATGCACCGTCGGCAATCCGCACTAATGCACACCATGCATCCATCCGGCATTGCAACGACCACCCCCACTCCACCTGCACTGGACCACCCCCCCTGCACCCACCGCCCCTCCCCGCCCCCCGCCTCCCCGCCCTGCAGGCCTATCTGGAGCAGCTGACAGAGGAGGGCCCCAAGGGCTGGGCCACCTGGCGCATGAAGCTGCCCATGGCGGCGCTGGCGCAGATGGCGGGAGCGCTGGAGGCGGCTGGCGTGATGGCGGGACCCGGCCCCGGGTCGCGCAGGCCCAGCACTGCTGGCAGCAGCAGCAGCAGGGGTGTGTCGCGCAGCGGCCGCACCAGCGGCAACGGCTTGATGGGGCAGCAGCATGGGTTAGGGGCAGGGGGCCAGCAGGTGCTGAGCCAGGCGGTCGAGGACAAGCTGTCAGGTGCGTGCGGCATATCGAGTGCGCGCGCACATCACTGTCATCTGTCGACCCACCATGCAACTGATGTAGCGCAGAGGCCACCACTGCTGCGCTCACGCCTAAGTGCCTGTCAGCGTGATGGGGATATTGATGGGGATGGGGTCGGCCGGAACCCTCAAGCCCCACGCCGCACATGCACGCCTGCCACAGCAGGCTGAGGCTGGCAGCCTCTGCACGCACTGATGCGGCTCATGCACCTGAACCCCTGCCCTGGCCTCCCATGAGATCTACCATGGATTTCCCCAGGCAGCATATTGTCACTGCTGCTGCACAGCTGTCCTTCCTGTATCAACACCGCATGCTCATGTGACATGTAATTGTTGTTGGCGTCTGCTATTGCAGGCACTGCGCTGATGGACCACTATGACATGGGTTCGTTGCTGAGGGACAACGCCAACGCCTGGGACATGCAGCAGCAACAGCGGCAGCGCCCCTCCAGCAGCCGGCCCACCAGCAGCTGCAGCAACACCCCGCGACACCGCGAGCAGCAGCAGCAGCAGCAGGAGGAGGAAGGTGAGGCGGCCCGGGGCGCAGGCGTTGCGTGCAGGTGCCATTGTCGAGGAATGCATGTGGCGCGGTGATGGGGCGCTTTGGACACCCATTGCAGCGCCGCTGTGCAGCGCCAGGGAAGCCGCAGTCTCGGTCTGCCAGGAGTGCTCCTAGCGCATTGCTCCTGGCACCGCACCATCCCCCAGGCGGACGTGCGGTTGTTGTGTTTGGCATGGTGGCAGAATGATGGGCAACGCAGTGAACTCGCGTCGCGTCATTCACTGCCAACATCTCTCTCCCTGCATGTCTCCTTTTCAGCCCCTGTTTGCAACCTAACCTTGACCCGAATCCTGCTGCTATCTCACCATCATCAACCTGCTCTCATACCCAAGATTGCACGTGTGCCGCTTGTGCCTGCGCAGTGCCCGCCATGCCGGCTGAGCCGCCGCGTAAGCCCTGCAAGCTGCCCCCCATACGCACCCCGTACGGCCTGGCCACGCCCTTCATGGGCAACGTGCTGGGCGCGGCCATCGGCAGCGAGGGCGCCGGCAAGTACGCCGAGCTGCAGGTGAGCACGCGGGGCGGTGCGGTGGACGCACACAGACATGCAGTCAGGCAGGCAGGGGCAGGGAGCAGCAGGAAGCTGTAGGAAGCTGCTGTGCCTGTGCGACGGTGTTAAGGCTGGAGGGTTTTGGGGGGTGTATGTGTGGTGGGTGGATGATGGAAGCGGCCTTGCAGGTAGTTGCGGTTGTTTTGTCTGAATGGGCTGCTCATCGCAAGACACCCACACCCTGCCATACACCTGCTCCTGGCACCAGGTCCACCGCAACCACCACGGCACTGTAGTGAGAACATGATCTGCGTCAGCTTGGTGCCTGCCATCGGCCACCCGCGCCTACCTTGACCTGTGTGCGCTGCTGCACCGATACCCCTCGGCTGAGCTATGCAGGTGATAGCACAGCAGGTGCTGCACATCCGCAACAGCCAGGAGCACCAGGCAGGAGGGACGGATGGCGCCGCTGCAGCACCGTCCTCCTCTCACACGCCACCGCCACCATGCGGGCCAGCCGCTGCTGCTGCGGACGTGCCGGCCTCCCAGCCCGCCGTGCGTGCGCTGGATGCCATGGTGCGCACGTCACTCCACCTCACACGTGAGTCGCGCTGCGCTGCGCCACATGCAGCTGCACTAGGCCCCCTGCCCTCCGTCCGCAAGGCAATGTGCTTGCATGAGCTTTGTACACGCGGCGCTGTGCGCACTGCTGGCTGCGTCCTTGCCACGTGAATATGGACTTGATTTGATGACCCTTTCGGGCCTCGTCGCACACTGATGCACGCTGAGCTTACAGGTATGCTGTAAGCTCTGTTGCAATTCTCCAGCAAACCTTGTCCTTTGGTGCTTCTGCTGCTGCCGGTGTCGCTGCAGGGCGTGCGGTTATGGGTGAGGATGTTTCCGGCGATGGATTAGGCCACACACCGGCAGCATACAGCGCGGCTGGCGGCGGTGGTGGCGGCGGTGGTGGTGGCGGGGATGACTTGGCATGGCTATCCAATGCACTGCCTGCGGGGGGCTTTGGGGGCAGCGGGGCGATGGCGGTGGGCGGCTTCAGGGACAACGCTGCGGCTGGCACCAGCGCCACCACCGCCAGCAATCCACAGCGGCCAGCCTCAGCTGGCATGAGAGGAGGACCCATGCCGGGGCCGCGCTTTGCCGCGCCCAAGCCAATCAAAGCCAGCAAGCAGGTGGGTGGGGGTGGGATCACGGACTCTTTGGCTGCGCTCTTTCGCGTCCAGCTGCATCAATGCCAGGGGTGACACTGCGGGTGCCCGACCGTATTGTCAGTTGGCCACATGTGTGCATGATGGCATCTGCGGCCAGTTCTGGGACGTTTGCGGGTGGTTCATCCTTAAGGGCTAGTTTCCATAGGGGTACCAGGGGTGTAAAAAGGCCTAGTACCGGTACTAGGGTGCCTAGTACTCCTATGGAACCTAGCCCTAACTGTCGTTTACAGCAGCAGCCACTGGTGCGATGAAGCATACCGCATCCTGACATCCTGATCACCCAGCGCGCACACTGAAGCCGTCAGGGCAAGGCCAGCGCATCACGTAGGGTTCTCAGGCGCCCTGACACGGCGGTTGCTGCTGCAGTGCTGCACACACCCGCTGACATGAGCAACATGCATATAAAAATATAAAATCAATCAAATGTTGCATTGACCGGTTACGGCATGCATGCGTGACCATGCAGGTGCAAGCGCCGCCACAGCAGTCGTTTGAGTTCACTGACCTGGCGGCGCTACTGCCGCTGCCGTCGCTCAGCGCTGACCCCGGCACACCCACCGTGGCCGCCAGCACCCAGCAGCAGCAGCAGCAGCAGCAGGCGGCCCCGCTGCACCTACCCCCACTGACTCAGCGCCCGTCCTCTGCAAGCTCCGCCTCGCTGCGCACGCCCATGGCCACAGCGCCCAACTTCCTTAATAGCACTCTTCCCTCCTCATCCTCAGCGTCTGCGCCGCTGGTGCCCACGCCAGTGCAGCTGCTGCCCTCGCGCTTCCAACAACACCAGCACCACCACTGCCTCGCAGGCAATAGCGGGATTGCCTCGCCTATTTCGCCGCCGGCGGCACCAGCGGTCGCGGCGCTGGGGCCGCCAAGCGGGCTGCGGCGCCACACCTCCCGCACCAGCAGCCGCGCCAGCAACGGCAGCAGCGCCAGCACGCTGCCTGACGAGGAGCTGTGGCCCATCGACCATGATGACGTGGATGAAACCATTGAGCTCATCAGCCTGCAGCAGGTGACGCGCGGCAGCAGGAGCTAGGGGGGGCCGGAATGGACTATGCGTCTATGCTTGGAACTTCCGGGAAGGATTAGGTTGCATGTGCCTAGTGTGTGAGCCGCCACCTTGCACGACCCTCCACCAGACCCGACACCACCATAGTGTGGCTCACCTAAGTCCATCATCACTCATCTACTGCTACTGGCCAAGTGGCCAACCCAACCCCCACCCCACCCAACCTCCCACCTTGCCTGCCAGGCGCATCACTCCTCACTCACCACGCTGCCTTGGCGCAGTCATGCAACGTGTCGGGTAGCGCTACCGCTACATGGGGGCATAATGTTTCAGTGTGCGCCGCTGCTGCTGCTGCTGACCCGCCTGCCTCCATGGGCTGTGTGCGCGTGTGTGTGTGCGTGTGTGCAGGTGTCGCTGCAGGAGTGCCTCAGCACGCGGCGCGCCAACCTGATGCGCTTCTGCGCCGAGCAGCTGGGCCAGGCGCTGGCGGCGGAGGTGGTGGTGGCGGTGAGGGAGGTGGCGGCGGTGAGTCTGCCCGTGGCCCTGACCCTGTCTGCCCACCAGGCTCCAGTGCACCAACCACAAACCACCCGCACGCAGTCTCCCATCGCCATCTGACTGCCTTTTTTTGGCAAGCGGGAACGGCTGGCCTCCAGCACAGCTTGTAATGCAATTCAGCGAGGGTGTACACGCATGCATGGCACTCAACTGATGCTACTGTGGTAACATGCTATTGTATTTGCGTCCCCCTCCTCTCTATCCCATGCCACGCTCAGGCGTCGGGCCGCAGCAGCCCCAGCAACGGCTTTGGTGCTCCTGGCGGCGGTGGTGGCGGCCTGCATAGCCCCCACCACCACCACCATCCCGGCACTGGCGGCATGATGCTGATGCCTGGCGGCGAGGATGACACGGAGGCGCGGCTGCGTGCGCGGCTGGGTGGTCTGGTGCCGGGTGATGCGCTGGAGGCGCTGCTGCCCATGCTGGACGAGCTGGCCTTCCTGGAGGCACGCGCTGCACGCACTGGCACCGGCGTCCCGCCAGCCCTGGCATGAGTGAGCAGCAGCAGCAGCAGCAGCAGGCTGGAGGAGTGGAGGGGTGGAGGGCTGCGGCCGACGCGCTGCTGGCATGTCGCCGCCTGCCTGGAGCAACGCGCAGCCTACCTTGGTACCATCCGCCCGCTCATATGCAGTCATTTGCGTATCTGTCCTGTTGGTGTGTGGTTTGGAATGACCCTTTGCTTGTCGCTTGCGTGTCATAGGATAGCATTGTGCAAGCTGTGGGAATGGCGTTTGGGGGGGGGACAGGTCGCTGCTCCCCATTAGAGGTTGTATGCGGTTGGTGCAGGGGTTGGTGCAGGGGTTGGTACAGGGGGAGCAACCTCGACCTGCAGGCGGCTGCTAGCCATTGAGAGTCGCACACTCCACCGTGTCATCATTCCTGGAGTGTGGTCACTGTACTGCCGCCACACTGCTTGCGCTAGTGTACAACATATTCGCAGCACGCTCGTAGGGTTGGGCGCCACTAGGTGATTTGTTGGGAGCATGCTGGCAGCGGCAGCGGCAGCGGCGGCATGTGCGACCCGCCCTCGTGTGCCTTGCTGCTCGTCAGCATAGCTACTCCATGCAGCTTAACAGGCATTCCGCATAATGCAAGGTAGTGTTATAGTATCAGGTGTCCTAGTGCTTCACATGCTGCTATCCATTAATCCACATCGCCCGCACCACACATGCTTACTAGCGCTGCCGCTATTTGTTTTTGCGCCTGCAGCAAAGTGTGATTTTCGCGCCATGCGCAAAGATTCCGTTGACGTGATGATAATAATCAAGTCTGCCTTATGCATGGAATGCTCTGCTACTGGCTCTGGGCGAGGATGCTGGCTGGCTTCATGCGTGTGACACGGATTGCTCAGCCTCACGGCATGCACAGCATGCACAGCACGGCAGATGCCAGCTGCATGCATCTCCGCCTCTCTCTAGCCTCCTGAGAACCTAGATGACTCTCCAGAAGCTAGCAGATACTGAGATGCATGCAGCCGCCATCTGCCATGCTGTGCATGCTGCAAGGCGGAGCGATCCGTGTTACAGTGCGACATTTCGTGCAGACCGATTGAAGCTTGGGGAACTACATAACACGGGAGCAAAGTCGTTCAAACGGTGCACTGTGTGTGCTCCCAAACTATTGCAGAAGCGTTGCTTGTTGAAACGTCTCGCTTGTTTCAGCGCTGGCAGCGCCACGTGCAGCATTGGAAGATGGTAAGCGCGCCATGTGGACCAATACAGCAGTTGGAAACATACAAGGAAGCAGGGCACGCGGAGCAATCAGCTGAATCCGTCAGACAAGGCGCCCATCAGGCCCCGCAAGGGCACCTGACCTGAACACCTTAACGCATAACAGTCATGGAATGGGTTTAGGGTTTAGGGTCTAGGGTTAGGTCCCGAGCAAGCATACGGATCAGCGAGCATGTGAATGCGCTTGACGCTGCAGGAGCATATCTGTCGTCTTGCGCAACGCTGTTGTCTCTAGCCAGTAACCGCGGTGTTGCAGGTTTCTGCGCCAGGCGGGCAAGCGTCAGTGCGTCAACGCACAACGCACAACGAGGTGGTGTGAGTGCGCCTACCAAATGTGCTGTGTGCCTGCCCTGGGTTCACAACATGCACTGATTCCATTAGTTATGTCAGTCTTGTGGAGCTTCATCCCCCATTTGCATAATGCAAGGCTGTGTCACGCTATCACGCCGTGGCGGCATGTCGTGCACGCGAGGTTGAGCGATGCCTCGGGTCCTCAGCTGTCTGCATCGCCCCTCCCTTTAACTTTCGTGGCTGGGCACTGCTCCCCGTCTCCTTTTTGCATCGTTCTTTACCGGCGCTGAACATGGCGCATGTACGTGCAGTGACGACGTACTCTCCGCCTGCGCCACAGCGGCCAAGCGGCCGGCGCACAACCCACGCTGTCAACTGCCTGGATCAGCGTAAGCAGCAGCAGCAGCAGCCTCAGAAGATTAACACATCTCAACCGCTCAGCGAGTCCAAGTTTGAGCACGCCGCTCCCACAGGCACTGCAGGGGCTGCTGCTCCTCCTCCTCCTCCTCCTCCTCCCCAGCAGCAGCAGCAGCAACAGCAGCAGCAGCAGGAGCATGAGGAAGCGTCGCGCACATGTCCTTCCGAGGTGCGCTTTGACCGATCCACGGCCGAGTGACAGTTTGTGACCTCTTGCAGTTCTGAAAACTGCGTGACCATGCATGTCTCGCTGCACAGCAACGGGCAGCCCTTCGCGAACCTACTAACTGAACATAGTTGTGCATTTTATCCGCAGGACCCTCAGATTGTGTCAGCAAAAATCGCCGCAGCGGCCACCAAGGCCAGTGCAGAGACCAAAGCAGAGGCCAGGAAAGCAGCAGGCAACGTGCAGGCGATGGCCCTGACAGCTATCGCCCTCGCCATATTCATGTGCTCGAGGGCCTGGGAGGCTGGAATTAAGGACGTTCTCAAATCTGGCGAGCCCGTGATGCACCTGGTTAAGGTGCTAAGCAACCTGAAGGGCTGGGCCCTGTGGTGGCTCACTGTGAAAGGCAGTGGAACAATCAGCGTGATCTGGGGCGTTATCTCAGTTGTGCTGAGGAAAGCCTCGCAGCTGAGCAGATAACTGAGGAGCAGCAGGCACGCATTGTGCTCCGCACACCAGTCACGCTATCTTCTCTGGCTGCGGTAATTAAGGCCTTGGACGGTGGCTGACACGCACTCTGAGCATGAACCACACGCAGCTGCAGCTTCTACAGGTTGTCATCCTTCCATGCATACGCTGCACTGCCAAGCCACTGCGCTTGCATACGCTGCACTGCGCTTGGACCATGCACCGACGTACTTGCCCAAAGTGCAGTCCCGCCAACCCACGGCAAGACGCCGTGCACCCTGTGAAGCCGCTGTTCATGCTGTATAGGCAACTCCAAGCGGCTTGTAATTGCCTATCGTCAGCTCAACACGCTGATTAGGATGCGGCAACCCACTGTTGCTGTACACTGGGGAGTCCACCCTCAGAACGTCCGACAGCTTACCGCACTAACTCAGTGAACTCACCAACCCGCTCTCACTCCCAAGATTGCACGTGTGCCCGCCACGCCGGCTGAGCCGCCGCGCAAGCCCTGCAAGCTGCCCCCCATACGCACCCCGTACGGCCTGGCCACGCCCTTCATGGGCAACGTGCTGGGCGCAGCCATCGGCAGCGAGGGCGCCGGCAACTACGCAGAGCTGCAGGTGAGCACGCTGCGCGCTGCGGTGCACAACCACACAGGCATGCAGACACACGCAGGCAGGCAGGCAGGGGCAGGAAGCAGCAGGAAGCTGTAGGAAGCTGCCGTGCCTATGCGGCGGTGTCAAGGGAGGGACGGGGGCTTGAATGCAAGGACGGATGGGCTGCCTTGGGGGTGTATGTGTGGTGGGTCACTTGAGGGAGCGATTAGTTGCGGCTGTTTTGTCTGAATGGGCTGCTCATCGCATGACACCCACACCCTGCCATACACCTGCTCCTGGCACCAGGTCCACCGCAACCACCACGGCACTGTAGTGAGAACATGATCTGCGTCAGCTTGGTGCCTGCCAGTGGCCACCGTGAGTGGCCACCCGCGCCTCCCTGGACCTCTGTGAGTTGCTGCGCCCGCTCTGTACCCCCCCTCCTCCCGGCTTACCACAACACCCCTCGCCTGAGCTATGCAGGTGATAGCACAGCAGGTGCTGCACATCCGCAACAGCCAGGAGCACCAGGCAGGAGGGACGGATGCCGCCGCTGCAGCACCGTCCTCCTCTCACACGCCATCACCACCATGCGGGCCGGCTGCTGCTGCTGCTGACGCGCCGGCCTCAACTCCAGGCCCGCAGCCCGCCGTGCGTGCGCTTGATGCCATGGTGCGCACGTCACTCCACCTCACACGTGAGTCACGCTGCGCCGCGCCACATGCAGCTGCACCAGGCCCCCTGCCCTCCCCGTTCCGCAAAGAAACATGCTCCTATGAGCTTTTTACACTGCTGGCTGCGTTGCTTGCCACGTGAATATGGACTTGATTATGATGAGCCTTTCGGGCCTGGCCGCACACTGATGTGCGCTGAGCTTACAGTCATGCTGTAAGCTCTGTCGCAATCCTCCAGCAAACCTTGTCCTTTGGTGTTTCTTCTGCTGCCGGTGTCGCTGCAGGGCGTGCGGTGATGGGTGAGGATGTTGCTGGCGATGGATTAGGCCACACGCCAGCAGCATACAGCGCGGCTGGCGGCGGTGGTGGCGGAGGTGGTGGTGGCGGGGATGACTTGGCATGGCTGTCCAATGCACTGCCTGCGGGGGGCTTTGGGGGCAGCGGGGCAATGGCGGCGGGCAGCTTCAGGGACAACGCTGCGGCTGGCACCAGCGCCACCACCACCAGCAATCCACAGCGGCCAGCCTCAGCTGGCGTGAGAGGAGGACCCATGCCAGGGCCGCGCTTTGCCGCGCCCAAGCCAATCAAAGCCAGCAAGCAGGTGGGTGGGGGTTGGGATCACGGACTCTTTGGCTGCGCTCTTTCGCGTCCAGCTGCATCAATGCCAGGGCTGACACTGCGGGTGCCTGACCGTATAGTCACTTGGCCACATGTGTGCATGATGGCACCTGCGGCCAGTTCTGGGACGTTCGCTGGTGCTTCATCCTTAACTGTCGTTTACAGCAGCAGCCACTGGTGCGATGAAGCATACCGCATCCTGACATCCTAATCACCCAGCGCGCACACTGAAGCCGTCAGGGCAAGGCCAGCGCATCACGTAGGGTTCTCAGGCGCCCGGACACGGCGGTTGATGCACACACCCGCTGACATGAGCAACATGCATATGAAATCAATCAACTGGTGCATTGACCGGTTACGGCATGCGTGCGTGACCATGCAGGCGCAGGCGCCGCCGCAGCAGTCGTTTGAGTTCACTGACCTGGCGGTGCTACTGCCGCTGCCGTCGCTCAGCGCCGACCCAGGGACACCCACCGTGGCCGCCAGCACCCAGCAGCAGCAGCAGCAGCAGCAGCAGCAGGCCCCGCTGCACCTACCCCCGCTCACGCAGCGCCCGGCCTCTGCAAGCTCCGCCTCGCTGCGCACGCCTATGGCCACAGCGCCCAACTTCCTTAATAGCACTCTTCCCTCCTCATCCTCAGCATCTACGCCGCTGGTGCCCACGCCAGTGCAGCTGCTGCCCTGGCGCTTCCAACAGCACCAGCACCACCACTGCCCCACAGGCAGCAGCGGCATCGCCTCGCCTATTTCACCGCCGGCGCCACCCGCCATCTCGGCGCTGGGGCCGCCAGGCGGGCTGCGGCGCCACACCTCCCGCACCAGCAGCCGCGCCAGCAACGGCAGTAGCAACAGCACACTGCCTGACGAGGAGCTGTGGCCCATCGACCATGACGACGTGGACGAAACCATTGAGCTCATCAGCCTGCAGCAGGTGAGGCAGCAGCAGCGGCCGGAGGAGCTAGGGGGGGCTGGAATGGACCATACTTGGAACGTCCGGGAAGGATTAGGTTGCATGTGCTTGGTGTGTGAGCTGCCACCCTGCACGACCCTCCACCAGACCCGACACCACCATAGTGTGGCTCACCTAGCTCCATCATCACTCACCTGCTGGTACCTGCCAACCCAACCCGCACCCAACCGTCCACCCAACCTGCCACCTTACCTACCAGGCGCATCACTCCTCGTTCGCCACGCTGCCTTGGCGCAGGCATGCATGGTGTTGGGTAGCGCTGCCAATACACGGGGGGCATGACGTATCAGTGTGCGCCGCTGCTGCTGCTGATCCGCCTGCTTCCGTGGGCTGTTTGTGCATGTGTGCGCGGGTGTGCAGGTGTCACTGCAGGAGTGCCTCAGCACGCGGCGCGCCAACCTGATGCGCTTCTGCGCAGAGCAGCCTCTGGCCCTGTCTGCCCACCAGGCTCCAGTGCAACAACCACAAACCACCCGCACGCAGTCTCCCATCGCCATCGTTCACTGACTGCCTTCTTTCTGGCAAGCGCGAACGGCTGGCCTCCAGCACAGCTTGTACTGCAATTCAGCGAGGGTGCACACGCATGCATGGCACTCAACTGATGCTACTGTGGTAACATGCTATTGTATGTGCGTCCCCCTCCTCTCTATCCCATGCCACGCTCAGGCGTCGGGGCGCAGCAGCCCCAGCAACGGCTTTGGTGCTCCGGGCGGTGGCGGTGGCGGCCTGCATGGCCCCCACCACCACCACCACCACCAAGGCGCTGGCGGCATGATGCTGATGCCTGGCGGCGAGGATGACACGGAGGCGCGGCTGCGGTCGCGGCTGTGTGGTGTGGTGCCGGGTGACGCGCTTGAGGCGCTGCTGCCCATGCTGGACGAGCTGGCCTTCCTGGAGGCACGCGCTGCACGCACAGGCACCGGCGCCCCGCCCGCCCTGGCGTGAGTGAGCCGCAGCAGCAGCAGCAGGCTGGAGGAGTGGAGGCGTGGAGGGCTGCTGCTGACGCGCTGCTGCCACGTCGCCGCCTGCCTTGAGCAATGAGCAGCCTACCTCGGTGCCATCCGCCCGCTCATATCCAGTCTGTGTGTATCTGTCGTGTTGGTGTGTGGTTTGAGATGACCCTTTGCTTGTCGCGTGTGATAGGATAGCATTGTGCAAGCTGTGGGAATGGCGTGGGGGGGGGAACAGGTCGCTGCACCCCATTAGAGGTTGTATGCGGTGGTGCAGGGGTTGGTGCAGGGGTTGGTGCAGGGGGGAGCAACCTCGACCTGCTGGCGGCTGCCAGCCATTGAGAGTCGCACTCTCCACCGTTTCATCATTCCTGGAGGGTGGTCACTGTACTGCCGCCACACTGCTTGCGCTAGTGTACAACATATTTGCAGCACGCTCGTAGGGTTTGGCGCCATCAGGTGATTCGTTGAGAGCATGCTGGTGGCGGCGGCAGCAGTGGCGGCATGCGCGACCCGCCCTCGTGTGCCTTGCTGCTCGTCAGCACAGCTACATGCAGCTTGCCAGGCATTCCGCATCATGCAAGGTAGTGTTATAGTATCAGGCGGTGCAATGCCATCACCCATGCAGGCAGCTATCCATTAATCCATATCGCCCGCACCACACAGGCTTACTAGCGCTGCCGCTAATTGTTTTTGCGCCTGCAGCACTGTGATTTTCGCGCCGTGCGCAAAGAGTCCGTTGACGTGATGATAATAATCAAGTCTGCGCATGTCCGCCTGCCAGACAGGACTGCCCTCTGCGGGCCACGCTGCGTGCCTCCTCCGCAATTTTCCACCACAACGCGGCTTGGGCGCAACTCGCTGTCAGCGCGCCTGTGTCTCTCTTACATCTACCAACTTCCCGGATGCAATGCTGTTGGCAGAGGACGGCATTACTTGGATTTCCGTTGTGCGGTCGGGACGGCGGCACTGCATTACGCCTGTGTGGGGAACCTTTACATGGAGCATTGCTGGCACAGCAAACGTGCCCAAGGAAAGGCTCCTGCAAACTGGAGTTCCCCTGAACCGTCAGCGTTGAGCAACAATGCACTGCGTACATCTCCCGCCCGATCCATTGACGTACGATTGGCAGTTCGGCACAGTAGTAGTGCCAGCCGTGTAGGGGCGCAGGGCGCCACATGTAACCTGCAGCCGGCGGCAAGCCATTGCACCGCGTATGATGATATGTTATGTTATGTTACATCAGGAGCGTGTTGGCCACACGGCCCATGCTCCCCCCAGATGGGGACCAGGCAAGCAGAGGAGGGTCACCAAGCTATGCAC
>BDDA01000759.1:3120-29633 GCA_001662385.1 Chlamydomonas asymmetrica
CCCCACAAGCAAATCCCACCCATGCATGAGTAACCCCCAACCTTGTCCTATAGAAAGCGGAATTTATTTGCAATCATGCCAATCCGTCGTTTATTGGTGTGCATGACTGCATGACTGCATGCTGGCGGGACAATGGGCCAGGGACTGTACGAATGGGGCCGTCGCACAAACGACAGATCCTGCAACAACGTCAATGAAGTCATTGCTACTTCGAATTATTTGCTGCGATGAAGAAGTCAAACAGGATTGCGATTAATCGCGGTACATGCGGGCGGCGACAACGACGCCGCTTCAATGCGGGTCTGCTGTGCAACATATATATACAGGAATGCCAGTAACGCCAGCAGACCTGAGCTAGCATAATATTGGAATTGTAATATACAAGTGCCTACAAAAAAGCTGAGAAGCAGCAAAATCATACATGTGTGTGCACGTAAGCGCAATGGCCAGTGCGTTGTGTGTGCAACAATTGCACACGAGCAAGGGGCAACACGCTCGACCCTCAGGAAAATGCTGCTGCAGGTATGAGCAGCCAACCAGCCATGTATCAGCCAGCTCTTTCAGAAGCTGTGGTCCAGGATTCGTGCTTGCATGAATGAAATGTTGTGGTCATCAGCGCAATGCGACTTGCTCACAAGGATGCAGAGTGCAACGCTGCAGTGAACCCCTCACAGAATGCTCATAGGGAACACCTCCGCTGCTGCCGCTGCCGCTGCCAGGGCTGCCGCCGCCACTGCAGCGTCCTCGTCGAAGGCAGCGGTGAAGGGCCGCCTGCGCGCGTCGCCGCCTGATGCCACATGCGTACGCGCCCACGCAAAGCATGAACAGCAGGTCGGCATAAGCACATAAGGAGGCAGGTGCACATGTTTCCGAGAGTACGGTCAGTCTCAGGGAGCGCTGAGATTGTGTGCACATGTGGTAGCAAAGAGGCGCCATGGACCACGCTGTGTGGTTCCCGTGGGGCCGTGCAGAGTGCAAATGTTGTGTGTGCTACAGATTAGTATCGCTCTGCTGCCCAGTTCTCACCTGGAACTTGGTGCTGCATGTCGAAGCTATCTGCCTGCTGGCCGTTGCGGGCACCCAGGTGTGCAGGCAGGTGCCCATCAGGAGCCGCAGCCATGCACCAGCCTCCGCTGCAGTGCCTGCTGCCTCCCGTGCCCCCATCAACAGCACCGCCAGCTGCCCTTCCACTGCTGGCATGCGTGCCAGCCACATCTTCAGCGTCTCTTGCAGTTCGTCCTGAAGTGCTGAAACCGCCGGCGACACGGGAGGAGAGGAGACTGCCCAGCTGCTTAACGAGCTGCTGGGCGGTCGGACGTTTATTCGGGTCGGCATGCCAGCAGGCTTCCGCCAGCCGGATATATGCCGCATGGATCGGGCTTGGTTGGGTCAGAGGTGATGCTGCCAGGGCAGGCTGTGACTGTGAAGATGATGGCAACGTGGGCAACGAGGTACCAGGCGAGGTAGCGGCGTTGTCCCAGAACGCCAGCCCAGCACCCTCATCATCACCAGCCCCGCCATGCGCAGTATGTGGGGTGTACGGCGATGATGATGTTGGCCATACGGTGGAGTGTGTGCGCGGCAGGCCGGGCATGCGAGGTGTTGTGAGGAAGGAGGGTGGAGGTGCGGGGGGCGCTGGATGGGGCGGCCCTCCCCCGGGGAAGCGTGGCCTGAGGCCCTGGTCGAGGACACGCTCGACGATGAGCTGCTGCGGGAGGCTGTGCACGGTGAGAGAGGAGGTGTAGAGCTGCCACATCATGATGCCTGCATGCAGCGGTGGCATGGCATTCCGCATCAGCGCAGCATGCAGCAGTTGTCAGGCAGCGGGATGCGACGTGTCATTGAGGGGCTACAAGCAGGCGCTGCCACGATGCAAGAGTGGTGCATGGCAAGAGGAAGGGCCAGGACAGGTCAACATGTACAAAGGTTCCAGCTGAAACCGCCCGCAAGGTGATTTTCGCACAGCGCAAAGCGCAAGGAGCAGGGAGTTCAGCATAAGCATATCGCCTTCACTCACCAAACGCATAAATGTCCAGGGACGCATCAAGCTTAGAAGCCGCCAGAGGGGGTCTGTCATAGCCGCCACCCGCTGTGCCTGTGCCTCCACCACCTGCACCGCTAGCCGTTGCTGCTGAGCCGCTCTTGGGGGTCTCACGGTGCGCCGCCAGCGCCTCCGGCGCCAGGTGGCTGAGCGTCCCGTGCAGCCGCCCCACCGGCAAGCGCATGGTGTCGGTGTCCGGGCAGCTCTGCATCAGCTTGGCCAGCCCAAAATCGCTGAGCTTGGCCACCCAGCCGCGCGGATCACGCGCGTTCGACTTGAGCAGGATGTTGCCCGGCTGCAGGTGCATGCACATGCAGCAGGACAGGCACGCACAGGCAGGGCCAAAGGGATTACATATGCAGGGGTTGTGTCTGGGGTTATCGAGGTGTAAGGGATAGTAAGGGTTTGGGCTCCAGGCTTTAAACTTGGAAGTCAAAACACAGGTTGGAGATTGTGAAAGCTGCAACCCTCGCCCAGCAACTATGTAACGCTTCTAAGCCTGGAGCTTTGAGCACCTGGCCCCTGTGTCCCGTCCACCCCACACGCATGCTCGCTGCCATACACAGGTGTGCTACTCGCTCGATTCCAGCCATGTGATTAACTGCACACACGGGCTGTGATAGACCCTGACTCCCTGCCCACCCCGACTTGTGCTCACACCCACACCACACACACGCCCCTGCCTGTCCAGCCAGCTGCAAGGAGCCGCCACGCACCTTGATGTCGCAGTGCACCAGGTGCATCGCGTGGATGTGCCTCATCGCTAGCGCCACCTCAAGGAGCGTTGCCAGGATTGCCTGCAGCAGGGGCCAAGAGCGAAAGGATTAGAGAATGCAGCTGATACCCACTGACGGTATTGTGCACGAGCATGCTGCAGCTGCATGCCACTCGCCCAAACCAAGAACCCCACATTCACAGCATTCATCCTGTACCGCTTGCTGCCAACCAGAATGCGCAAGAGCCAGTATTTTACCTGGTATTTCACTACATTTGCCTTAGCCATGCATGCATCATGCATGCCTTGTCGCCCATCATACCTGCATGTTGGGCTGGTCACTGCCCTTCATCTTGAGGCCACCGCGCTGCAGCATCGCATCCAGACTGCCGCAGTCGCACAGCTCAACCAGCAGCACCAGGCACGGCTCAGGCGGCTGCAGCGCCAGCCGTGCCGCCTGCTGCGCCCTCAGCGCAACCGCAGCCGCTGATAGGGACCCTGCAGGCGCAGACGTACGGCCTGTACCGCCTGTACCAAACACCCTGCTGAGTGCGCGTACCGCAGGAACGCCGCTGTAGCGCTCGCCGCCGAAACCGCCGGGGCTGGACACGCTGCCAGGCACAAGCTCGCCTATCTGCTGATCTTCTTCAAGCTCTGCTTCCTCAAGCTGCTGCTGCTGCTGCTGCACCTCCAGCCGCATCGCCCGGCTGGCGTGCGCTGCCGTGGCTGCTGCCAGCGCGTCCTCAAACGGGAGGAGCACCAGGGAGGGTGAGGCAGCCGTCTCCTTGATGTGAGCGCGAGGGTCAATGCCGAGGGAGGTGAGCAGGTCGGCGACAGCGGTGTTAAGGGCCTCGGCTGCGGTTGTGAGGCAGCCGCCGCGGCCCGCTCGCTGCATGCCAGCCTCTGCACCGGCAGCAGCAGCAGGTGCAGTTTGTGGCTGAAACTGCAGCGCTTCAGCTGCCCTGTATACATCATGCCTGCTAGATGGCGGCGTCTGGTCCAAAGAGCTGACTCCGTCAAACTCGTCGCCCTTGCAAGCGGCAGCAGCAGCGGCAGCGGCAGTGGTGGCCACAGCGTCAGACTCGTTCAGCACAGCCACGTCAGTGAAGAAGGCCAGCGTCTGGATGATGTTGGGGTGGACTATGTTGGATGCGACGGCCATCTCAAAGGCACACAGCCGGGCCGCCGTGCTCACACGCCGGGGCTGCTGCTGCAGCTGACTGGCTGCAGGTGGTGGCGGCAGCGGCTGCCGGGGCGACGCCATGAACTGCTGCTGCTCCTGCAGCTGCTGCTGCCTCCTAGACGCCGTAGCTGTGCCACTCTCAGCACATCCCGATGACGCCTCAGACGGAATGCCAAGGGGCGCCCTGCTGGTGGCTCTTGCGCCATGCGCGGGCCTCGCTCTGACGCGATCAGCGCCATTTGCATCGGCCGCGCTGCTGCCTGCGTGGCGGGGCGTGCCCGGCACTGCGCTCAGCCATGGCTGGTGGCAGGGCGAACTTGAGGAGCCTATGGGGTCGAGATGCAGATTGGCAAAATCTCTTGCTGAGCCAGCAGTATTGCCCTTCCTGAGGCCCTGCTCCAACGTAAGCCGCCTGGATGCCCCGTTCACATAACCCACATCAGTGACGCGCGCGGTAGCCGTAGCTGGATTGCATGCTGTGCTGGTGTGCATGTCATGCGGCGTTCGGTTGTAGCTTGCACACGCATCACACCACAACGCAGACGCTGAAGACTGGATGCCGCTGCAAGCACCAGCGGCTGCAGGGTACAGCGATGCTGCAGCCACTGCGGGGCGCGCCTCAAAGGCTGGTGAGCTGATTGCGTCCTGCCCATATGGTACCACCTTGACCGCCACCTCAGCACCGTGGTAGGTCCCCAGGTAAACGGTTCCATAAGCTCCGGAACCAATCTCTTCCAGCAAACGTATGGCCGCCAGCTCGTCAGGAAAGGCAGCTCCAGAACCATATATGGTCTGCCCTGCAAAGGCCTGCTGGTTCCGGAGCCTGTACTGCAGTCCCTCAACGAGCGGAAGCACATCCACAAACGCGGAGGCAGGCGGAAGCACCTGCACCTCCAAGTTCGAGCCTGCGAGCGTGAGCTGGGAATGCTGCCGGGTGCTTGCCTTAGGCAGGTGCTGGCCGCCAACGCAGCTGTTGAACATGCCAGCGGACGTGTAGCTGCGTGCGTAGGCGGCTGGGCTGCTGTGGTGCGCTGTTGCGCCTGTTGCAGCACCCCCCGGAGTTGTTTTAGTAACCAGCGGGGACAAGCCCGCCGAGGCAGCGGTTCTGAGGGGCGAGAGCGTGGCAGGCCGGGAGAGCAGCGGTCCTGGCGGTGCAACAGCCGCCAGCATGCCTGTGCTGGCATGGGGTGCCGTGCTGCAGCGCTTGAAGGGGGAGGACGGCTCCAACGCTTCGAAGGAGTGGCGCAGTGCAGCCCTTGCCGCACGTGCAACACCTCGCAATGGGCTTTGGCTGAGGATTGCTGCTTGGGTGGAGGCAATGCTGGCTGAAGTCTTGATGGCGCCTGCGTGGCCTGTGCGCGCTCCCAAACGTGCAATGACAGGCCAAGGTGGGCTTGGGGCAGCGCACAGCAAGATCGAAATGGGCTGCGGAACGGTAGGTACTGTGCTGATGCTGCTGAGTGAAAGTGCAGGGAACAGCTGGCAAGCTCGCTGACCGCTTGGCGATGCAGCCAGCGCTGCTGCGGACGAAGGGGCTGTCAGCACGCCCTCAGCTGCTGCCGCTACGGTCGGCGTGGCCGCAGCAACCGCCGAGTCCAAGGCGCCAGGTGGAGCTGACACGGCTGTGCCAAAAGAGCCACCTCCGGCTGGAAAGGATGCGTTGGCGTTTGCTGGGCTTCCTGCCACTGCCTGAAGCAATGGCAATGATGCCGGACCCCCTGCCGCTGTGGCTAATAAGCTAGCTCCCGACCCTGGAGTGCAGGTTGCTGCTGCTGTTTCAGATGCCAACAACGGTTGGAAGCCCGCAGCTCCACAGCCAGCAAGCTCAGGCTCCCTCGCTGCAGTCACGTCTGTGCGAGACGACCTGGCCCTAGGCCAAGACACGCCCACATGCGAAGTTGAGGAAACAGATGTTGAAGGTGGCACGCCAAAGTTGTTATCGCTGATGCTGCGGTGCTGCACGGAACTGACGAGCGCGTCCCCGCAGGCAGAGCTGTTGTCAATACTGAAGCTCACTACACCTGCAGCAACGCCACCGTTGCCCGTCTGGGATGTGCTCGTCAAGCCCGCAGGCTGTGAGGTGGGGTTGCATGCCAAGACGCCCCCATGCACAGAGGTGGAGCCGCTGCGCTGGTAGCCTCCCCCAGCCCTCATCTCATGCGCGAACAGCGTCCAATCTGTGGAAATCTGCGGGTTGTGCCGCAGAGCTGCATCCAGCGTGGGGAACACAAACTTCACCAAGTGCTGGATTGCTTTCGCCATGTGCTGCAGTACGGATGCCGCGACGGGCGTTGCGAAACCGCAGTACACCCCCGCTATGGGGCTGGGGGAGTGCGTGGCCATGGCTGTGGATGGCATTGCTTGAGCCAGCCAAGAGTCACAGGACGCCACAGGCCCGCCGCTGTTACTGTCCGTGCTGCCATCACTGGCGGTGCAGACCAGCAAGGACTGCAGCTTGTCGCGCTTGCAGAGCAGCGCCAGGTCATGCGGTACGCTGCCGCCATCCTGCACAGCATCCATACGCATGCATGCAACTCAGTGTTGATCCAATGTGCTTGATCTGTTGCATCAGGCGCCCAGCGCATGTTGACATGCAGTTTGCAAGAAGCAGCTTGCGTGCCCCACAAGCCACCGCCACTGTTAAAATGCTATTTTGCTCCTGCCAGTCCATTCACAACTGTACACCAGCGGCCAGTCAGCCACACAGCACTTGTTGATGCATGCATATTGTACATGCATGCATCAACAATTGCCAAGCTCCCAGAAGCAAGGTCAGGTTGCGGCCCCACCTGCATGTACTGCGCCACGTCAGCAATGCAGGCGGCCGCTCCCACAGACATGCTGAGCATGAGCAGCGAGTCAGCAGCTGGCAGCGCCAGGCAGCGCAGCGGCAGCAACTGCTGCTTCTGCTTCTGCTGCTGATGCTGCCGATGCGGCATGGGCACCGTTCCGTCCAATGTGCACGTGCTGCTGAGCGGCGTGTGCGCATGTGGGGCGCACAGCCGACATGACTCGGTACGCTCGCCCGCTGCCCGTAGACCCGCTTGTGCCGAATCTGATCGCGCAGGGAGGCACTCAAAGCGGTGCGGCAAGGACGGCAAGCCACCAGCGCCCCTCCCAACAACTGCAGAAACTCCCGCCCTGCAACATTGATCGTTGCAGCCCGGTACTTCCATTGGTGGATGCTGCGTCAGTGTTGCTGCCGTAGGCTTGCCAAGCACACCCCGTGGGCTGGTGCAAGGCCCCACTAGTGATCCAGCAGAGAGGGATGTGGAGGCCATGTTGGTGGCTGCAGCGCAAGCATGACGTGAGGGCGGCGGTGAGGGTTCAGAATGTGGTGCTGGCCTGCCGTGCAGCAGTGGTGGCACAGTGCTGCCAGCAGATTCGGACGTTAGGAGCTCTTCCGGGTTTGTCGACGGCGATGCACTGCCCTCGGTAGGCTTGCACTGAACATATTGGGGCAGGTGGCCTGTGCTGTGGCGGTACCTGTGACCAAAATCCTGCTGCTGCTGCCGCTGCTGCTGTGGCTGGGCCTGGGGCGTGCCCTCGCTGAGTATGGCCATCGCACCCTGTGTGCGACCCAAAATGCAGGTACAGGCACGTCAGCTACACGCCGGGTGTTCGCCTCCGCCGAAAGGACCGCATGCAACAGGTGCATGCAACAGGTGCTTGGCCGGGACTTTGTGCCACGCACTATTGATGGGATTGATTAGCCTCCTGATGCAATGCAGCATCATTAGAATTTTATGTTGTTTCGCAACAGCTGACTCACGCAGAACCGAAGCTATTGGTTTCGGTTTCAGCAGGTTGCACACCGGCAGATGATGCGAATGCTGGTATGGTACACACACATCAGATGTGCAAAACCTGCCTGTTGGCTGAGCGCCACCTTGACAACTGGTGTTTGGCCCACCGGGCAGGCGTCCGTCGCGCAGCGACGCACAGCATGAATCAGGCTCCGAGACAGCGCATCCAGGCTGTCCGCTGCACGAAGCTCCCGCACTGCAGCTACTTCAGCCAATACTTGAGGGGATGTAAGGGCCGGGACGAGCAGTGAAGCCGAGCATGAGAGCACACGCGCAGTCCAAGTGCTGGGTGGTGCAGGGCTGCGTTTGCTCGCTGGCCCACGCCTGCCAAACGCCCCACCTTTGCATGATGGCCCTGTGAACGCATAAGATTTACTCAAAGTAAGTCTCTGTACTGATATGAGTCAGCGAGTCAGCGTGTGTAAGCGGTGCGCGTAAGCCGTTGCCAACGCAACATTTCGATGTGTGACGTTGCAGAAGTCGAGTACAGGGTTTCTGCTCTCTCCATAAACCGCACCTGCATTATTGCTAGGGAGCTGCAAGCACCATACTAACAGCATCGGTACAACTCTGACCATCAAGGGTTATCTCATGCCCCTTAATGCTTGTTGTTGCGGGCAGTGTTGCGGGTCGGGACCATCCAGTTGCGAAAAGCTCTATGAAGTCTTACTGACCTTTCACAAGGCAAAGAGTGAGCAGCTCATCGTTGTGACGTGCTCACCTGCCAAAGCTGGTTGCGGCAGCAGAGACATGATTCCTATGAGCTTGGCGCCCTTATTGGTGACCGGCACCAGCACGTGCGCACCCTTTCCGACATGGCCCGCTGCAGCTCTGCAGGCTGCCGAGGATGCAGGCACAGCCGAGCCTTCGTGTGTGTTGCATTTGTCCACCTGCAATACAAGGCAGCCGCAATTGTGTGCTTGCCTGCCCTTGCTCCAGAACCAGCAGGAAGCGGTTAATGAAAGCAACCCCGTTTGCAAATGATGACAGACATGTGGTTCCGCCACTTTACCTGCAGTTGGCTGCCAACAAGCGAGCCGAACAAGAGGAAGGCCTGATATGAAGCGTGGTGGGACGGCTCATCATGTGGGTCAATGCCCGCAGACGCTACGAGCACGGAAGTCCCCAGGAGGTCCGCAATACCAGTATCACAAGTGCACGCCAAATTAAAGTCAAGGCTGAACAACCTGTGGCATGCAAAACCGACAAAAGTTTAGCACTTCTTGATGCACGTGTGTGTGTCACGACTTTGAACTGTGCCGAGGACTTACTGGACAACAGCAGCGCCCAGTATCCGCTTGCATGCCTCTACCCGGGCTTGTACACTATGTTCATTCAATGTGGCGACTGTGTCGATAAGGCCACTCAACGTGTCCGCCTCGTCGACCTGTCCAGGTGGAGTGAAGAAGCGGGTGAAGAAGTGTTCTGCGGAGAGAAGTGGTAGGCTGGACAACCGCACATCACTGAGACACACAACGACGGCAAGGGCATAGAGCGTCTACTTCGTGCGCAGCCAAAGGGTTGTCACACACGTTTCCGTCAACCCCGCAAACTTCAGCCCGCCACAAACCATAAATGTGTGGTGGTGTTTCACACTGTGTGAATGCAACGCGCCGCTGCTTGCGTGCTAAGATATCAAAGCGCATACCCAGGCGTTTCCACATACCTTCGTGCTCCGGCCAAAGCACGATGCTAGCATCTTTTCAACGGCTCCCGCATAGGGTCGTCAAGCATCTTAAAGCCAAGCCATTCGCAGTCACTCATACGTCTTCCGGGAAGCCATAATACCCGTGTGTTATCTTCTCGGGTTAGTTTGGTTGAAACCCATCGTTTTAAACCCCGTCAGTTGTCAGTTGTTGTGCGGACAGCTGCACACTGCTGCTGCACGCGTGTCTGCAGGACTCGGTGTATCACACTGGTGGTCAGATGATGTGTATTTGGGTACCTGCCAAAGTTGTCAGCCACATCCCACAGCTTCATCTCGAGGTTTCTGATCCAAAAATTGTTGGTGTGGGACATTGACATTTGTATTGCTGTGCATGTGAACACAGGCCGTGCTGGGCCGTGCCGCACTGTAGGTCACCAAGTCTTACCTGTCTGCGACCCTGATATCCACGCTATGCACTTATCGCAAGACTGTCATCGCGTACATGACTACATATGAGTAATACAGACGCGCTCGGTGTCCTGCACGCATAGCACTGCTGGAACACTCATGACATATTTGGGTGCCAGACGTTGCAGTAAGGTCCACACCATCTCCCTACTGACACCACTTCCCCACTCCATGTAACCCGCGAGCACCTTTGTGCCTGAGCGTTTAGCCCTTTTTGTGCATGAATACGCCTCAAATGGCGTTCCCTGATGGAGTGTACAGGACACCCTAGTACTCGGATACATAGAAGGGGCATGTGCAGTGCATTTGGATATTGGTAGCTCCGATTCGCACAGTCCGGGCTCGTGACATCAAGGGATTCGGCAGCGTGTGGTCACACCTGCTGCTGCCTGCTGACAGCACAAAGGGCACACGTTGACGCACATACGCCGTGTGCATTGCCTGCAGCATGTTGCAAACACCTGAAACATGCATGTCAGGCCTTATGCAGCATATGGCACAACCTTACAGCCCTAGTTGCGACTCGTGCCTTGCTATGCGTTGTATGCACCACACACCTGTCACAGCACACATGCACCGTCGTCGTCCGGGTGCCTACTGACAAATCAACTGGCTTGTAGCCTGGCTGGTTGTGTGTGCCGTGCCAAAAGCCGCATCAATAAATCCCCATGGATTGGCTTCAAGGCGCATAATGCATTACAAGGGTCAAATAGTGCATGCTTCAAGGCATGCGTTTGCACCCGGCTGCTGCATGTGCAGCTAAAGCGCTGCGCAACATGTACAACTCGATGTGATAAGGCGGCCAGCTGAAAGCACGGGAATGGATGCATTTTGTACAAGCGCATGCATCCCCTTGCATCCCCCCCCCTTCCTGGGCATACACGTGACGAGTTTCTACAGGGGCGAACACGCAAGGCACGGCATATGAATTCTCTCTCCGAGCTGGCCGCAGAAGTGGCGAGGACTGAAGGATTTGGTGCTAGACTGCCAGGGCAGTCAACGGATGCAAGCGGATTCGCGATTGGTGAGTGCATTGGTATGATAAATGAGTTCACACCAAGACTTGGCATAGAGTAATGCACACACTCAGTTGCGGCTGCGTCCATTGATGGGGTTCACGGAGCCCAGTCTATGGTGGAGATGAAGGTGGAGATGAGTTGAGGGGGAACATGAGGTACATCAGACAGTCACCGTCACTGACTACAACTGCAGCATTGCGTGTCTGTTGCATGTTCAATACAGAGATGCCTGTGGGGCACATGGGCACCCAATGATAGGTCTGGATAGGTAGCCCTCCATTGCAAGGTCGAGTTATTGCCACTTGTTGTCAGTCAGCGCCAGGGCTGCCAGAGGTTCATGTCAGGTGCTGAGAGGTTGATAGGGTGGATCGTAGGGCTGAATCTGTCCGTCTATTGTACATCAACGCCTTTCCATGCCCGGTACCCAGGTTGTCATGGTGCTGCGTAGGTGGTCTCTGCTGCTGGTGCGGCCACCAGGAGCATGACGCCACCCAGCCGGCTGCGCGCGCATGCCAGTGCATGGACGGATGCCTTGCCATCTGTGCCTGTCTGCACCGGCGCGTCTTCGACCAAGGCCTCCGCCTGTGCGTGCTGGGCAGCGCTGATGTGGAAGAGGGTGAGGGCGTTGGTGAGCTTGAAGGGGAGCTTCAGGAGTGTGCGCGGCGGTGAGGTGGGCGTTCCACTGCCCCAGTCGACTCGCAGCGTCGCGACTGCGTACTCAAACTTGTGCACACTCTCCCACCTGCACGCAGGCATGGAGAGGTGACAGAACAGCTAGCGATCTTGCACAGGGCAACAGGTGCAGGGCATCAGGAGAGGTGGTTAATGCCTCTGCTCAATGCACAGCATTAAAGTGCATGCATGTGGCCGCGAAAGGAACACCAACTACACCACTCCATCAGACCTGGACCAGCGCCACCCGCAGCGCACATGGCGGCAGCAGTCACTCCTCATGCATGCGCACGAGCTGTTGTCGGACTGTATGGCGGCCTGGCCGGATGCTAGCCAGCACTGTACAGCCGTCAGCCTGAGCTGACACACGCCCTGAGCGCGCTCGAGGGCCTTCTGGGTGACTCCAGTACGCCATTTTCCTCCTCACAGCAGGTGCATGCATGCATGCATGCACGTCCAAACGCGTGCAACATGCACAGGGCCTGCTGACCCACCTGCACCCAGATGCCAGATGCACACGCTCTCCGCCCAATCACCTCGACCCTATCCCGGGCCGCGCCCCACCTCACCCCAATCCCACACACACCGGACGCAAGTATCTATCAAGTATCAGGTCCCTATCAGTGCCCGCACCTGCAGCTCCCAATGAAGTGCGTTATGAAGGGACCCAGCTCGGTGATGATGTTGATCCTGCCGCCACCAACGCCGCTGCCGCTGCCAGCACTCGCCCGCATGTCAAAGTACTCGTTGACGGGAATGTACAGCAGGCGTGGGAAGCCCCCAGCGCTTGCAAACACGGGCTTCCATATGCCCCCCTGCGCCAGGGCAGGGCATTCCAAGGTGCCATGGACGGATACCTCATGCACAGATGAGTGCATGCCGGTCAGCCAACCTGCCTTGCGGCCTGCCACACAGGAGAAGAAGCACTGCATGCAGCATCACCACATCAGCACACTGCCTTACAGTACAAGCAGCTTGCCTGTGCATCGACCCCCTCGGCGCCCGCCCGCACCTCCGCCGCAGCGGCTGTATCAGCCGCTGCCGCCGCCGCAGCAGCAGCGGCCGCTGCAGGCAGTGCTGGTGCCGGTGCAGGCGCCAGTAGGCTCAGCTGCTCCGCCAGCAGCACCGATCCCTCCAGCAGGGCGAGATCCGCCACCCCCTTGACCGCACCAGACAACAGCACGCCATCCACGGCCGCGCGCGCATCGGCGCCGTCGGCAGTATCGCCACTTCTGCTGTGAGGTCGGGTCTGGGAGGCGGTCGGGAGCTCATCTGGATGGCGGAGGACGGGAATGCCCAGAAGGGCCTTGGCCGCCACCTGCACGATCCAGACGCAGCAGGGTGTGCATGGACCACTGGACGCGTGTGCATTGGGTGCTGGGAAAGCGCGCTGCTTGCATGGACACAGACGGGAAATATCAAATGTGACGTGCAGAACACCTCCACCAGCATGGCCGCCAGCACTCAAACCTTGCAGCAACGTGCGGGTCAGGCACATACAGCATGCAGGCTTGGCGAGTCTTGGGTGCAGCGAGTGCCTGTGCATGTCGCTCGCTCAGCATATGCCAACAGGAAGGGGGCAGGAGGCACCCATGGGCATAGGGGCACATTGTTGGTGCGTGGTGTGTGTGCTAGGGGGCACCCTACCTGCAGTGAGACCAGCTCCTCACTCGTCAGAGGTTGGCCCTCCACGTTCATCCACCGGTGGGCTGGCGGTGCGCCCGCCTTTGCATCCGTCAGCACGGTGCTTGCCGTGGTGTTGCCGGCATCAGCATGAACGCGGGTGGCGCGTTTGCCCGTTGGGAGCTGGCTGTTGTGGCAATGGAGGCATACGCACACGGGCATGAACGGAGCACCTGACCAGGACACTGGCCAGGCTTCGCTAACTATTGCGGTATCGGTGGGTTAAGGTGGCTTCGGAGCAGCTGCACGACCTGAAGGTTCAATGCGGTCCATCTTGCGGTTGGTGCCCTGCTTGGCTAATCATGCTACTTAGCTCAGCAGTGCGTCGGTGATTTGCACAGCAACAGCACAATCTGGACGAAGAAGTGCAACAGCTGATGGTCAGTTGGCGCTTGGCAGGCACGCCTCGGCTGGCACGAGTCGAGGTTGACGGGGCTGCCTTATGCATACACGCACATTGTCTCCGCAGCCACAAGCGCACCGTGTCAAGGCTTGTGCACCTGCACGTTGTTTGTCTTCCTTTGCAGCGGACATGCGGTTTCCGCAGCCGAAGCGACTCAGCGCGAAAGAGCGGCAGGCACTTCCATTCCTGACGAGGAGAGATCTTGGTCGCCTGCAGTTGGTGACTGGCGTGGGACTGCCGTCATAGATGCACAGCCGTGCGGGTGGCATGCTCACGTTCGGCCCTAGCGGAACCAAGACGCTGGCGCTTCAACGGTCAATTTGAGGAGCTCGACTTGGATTTGGGCAGCAGGTCAGGGTGAGGCAGCAAATGAGATGTTGGCAAAGGGCTTTAAAGCAGGCATTAAGGTTGCGCCGTTGTTCTCGTCGTCCAAGCCACATCAGCGCTTGGAGCGTCCATATATGCTACCAACCACCCTACAATGCTGGGACAGCAATACCACTTTTGAGGACTGTCGACCTTACGCATGTGGGCAGCTTGCCATTAAAAGCACGGTGCACAACTTTTAACGCGCTACGTACCTTCTTGCCTCTTGACTTGCATGTGCACTTTTGTACGGCGTGCATATGAGCCATACTTTGCTCGCCATGCCCTGAAACAAATAGGAGCCCTACGCCGCTGTAATCAGCTTCAGCTACACGTGCACACGGCGACTGCTCCACAGAGGATGGCTCAGCATGCACAGCACGTGCAAAACGCCACCGCCGCCATCATGCCCGACGACAGCTTCCTCTGGCGAAGCCTTGAGCAACACGAGCGTGTCCTTCACCTTGTAACGCAGCTGGAGAGCACGCTTGCGCGCGCTGGTGACCCTGCGTGCAAGGCTGGGCAAGAAGCGTACCTCAAGCATACTGTCCCGTGCTATGGCCTAAAGAAGCCAGAGACAATGATCCACACCAAACAGTTTTACACAGCAAGCTTGTTGCCTGCTTTCCCTGGGGACAGTGATGGGGACCGTGATATGCGTGCTGCGACCGTGTTTGCGCTGCTGCAACGAACTCACCTTGAGGCAAAGCTTGCAGCCCTTACGCTGCTGGAGTTCGAAGGAGGGAAAGGAGCGAAATCTGGTCAGCAGCCTCTGCCAGTTGCTCAGCTCACTCGCCTACAGCAGCTGTTGGACGCTGACGTATTCTTTCAAAACTGGGCCGTGGTGGACTCCTGCGCTAGCGCCCTATCAAAACGCGCTCTGGTCGACCCACAGCTGGCAGCACGGGTGCTGGGCTGGGCCAAGGACAGCACAGCGAATCGCTGGAGGCGCCGTGCTGCGCTCGTGTCCTTCGTGACGCGCGCCAAACGCGCCTCAGACGGCTCCTCACCGACCGACCGACTGCCTGTTATATCTACTGCCACATGCCGTGACATTGGCCACAGCTTGGTTGATGGTGTTGGTTCCCGGCCATCACCAGCAAACATTGCAATCGGCACCGAAACCGGCACCGAAACCGTGCCGCTCTTTGACGCTCTCCTTGAGGTACCGTATGCAACACCATGCTACTGTGATGTACGGTGCACCTGCTTGCCTGTGTACGTTTGAAAACCCATGTATCAGTGCATGTCCTCGCTGTTCTTTGACACACAACTGACGGCGCGCTTTCTCGGCAGTCGCGATGGCTCCGTTTGGCAAACCACGCACACTATTGCGCTTTTCTGGTACTGACGTTTGGAATGAGCAGAGCTTAACCAACACCATTGCCTTTGCTCTGCTTGGGTACGTGTGCAGGCTGCCGAAGCCCTGGTGGTCTCGCCCTGGCGCTTCCACCAGACCGCCGTCGGGTGGCTGGTCCGAGAGCTGTCTGTGGCGCCAGCACCCCGTGCGAGCGCGCGTGTGATCGCGTTCGTGGAGGCGCATGCAAGCGCAGGGCACCTGTCTGCAGAGGGCTTGCGCTACGCCACCGAGAAGATGCCCAGCGCAGAGCGGGGCCGGCTGCAGCAGTTGCGCAAGCAGGCCGCTGCAGCCAGCTCGGCCCCCTCTGGTGCGGAAGAGGAGGGTGTTGAACATATGAACGCCTATGATCACGCCGCGGCAAACGCCAGCGAATCCGTCGCCCTTGCTGACGACGCCAGTGCTGACGTTGTGCGCGATGCGGCACCAGCCGCAGCGGCCAAGGCTCGCAGCAGGACTAAGCAAGGAGCGCCGAAGGTTGCTCCGCATGCTGCTGCTGGTCCAGGCAAGCAGCGGGCAACTAGTGGTGGCACGAAACCAGACAGCGGCAGCGCCGCTCCTGGTGCCAAGCGTGGTCCGACCACCTCGCGCGGCAGCGGTTTGGCGCCAAGAGCAGCCCGGCGGAAGCTCGCGTGATCGCGCGATCTAGCAGCATGGGCGCATGGGATCAAATTCCATGTGTGTGTCTCCCTCTGCCCCTTGATTGATCCAAGCTGATTGCTTGTGACGAACCCCTGTCCCCACCCACCCACCTGGGTGTAGGACTGACTGCTTGGTGAGCATGTGAACATGTGAGTGTATGACGTATCAGTGCATCACGCACTGACTGAGTGATAATGTACTCACGTGCTGCTTCTCAGATGCGACGTACAAATTGACCCCACCAACACGGCAGTATCCCCTGGTCCTTGGATCGTATACTCGTGCTTGCCTTGCAGCGGTGGTGCAAGTGCAGCAGCAACCAGGGATTCTGGTAAGGGCATCATTCTACTTTTTGAGTATATTTTTGAGCTTGGCGCCTAGAAAAAAAGTATATACTGTTTTTTAGGGACCCGGCGCTCGTTTTGCCGTGTCCCACGGTGTTTGATGGACGCGCTGTCAACTGTAGGTATGTTATGGCGCGCAAGCCGAAGCCCAAACAAACTTCAAGGCCAGCCACTAGGCAAGCAACACTCGCGCAGACCTTTACTTGCACGTCGCTCTCAGCCAGCCTCATGGGCCCGATAGCACCAGCAGTTCGGGTAGGGGTGCCACCTCACATATGCAATTTGCGCACACGGCAGTGCGCTAGACACACCTACAGTACGCGGCTCCATCCGGGCGTGTTGTTACAGGCCCACAGCACGCCATGCACACATGCACACACATGTTTGGCCCTAAGGTAAACAGTCATCATGTGCTGGCCCCGGTGGTACCAGCGGCCCGGTGCGCCGGACACATCGCGGAGCTCCATTCGGGCATGCTGTTGCAGGCCACTATATCCATGCACGCATACGTGGCCCATAGGCTCCAACACCCTAAGGTGCCCAAGCCAGGCAAGGCATCAGGCAGTGGTGATAGCGGCCCATATGCGTTTACACATGTGCAGTTGCCTCCGGCAGACATAACCGTGCAAATTCTAATGTGGTGTATCCATGCTGTAACGCGGCAACCCGAAGCATGATCTCCTTGAAAATTGCTGTTTTGGGACGTGCAACACATGCAATTTTCTCGGGGGCTCCGCCCCCGAACCCCCCGGATGGGGTGAAAAAGTATATATCTCAAAAACTTAGCAGAATCCTTGGCAGCAACCATCAGCATACTGAAGCACATCATGTCCTGTGATAGGTTCGGTCCGCAAACGCCATGTCCCAACTTTGCGGCTGCTGTTGGAGCAATTGTTTGGTGCTCGTAAACTTCCTGGCGTGGCATCATGCGTAATGCAAGCGAGTACTGGTGAGCGATTTCTGGTGAGGTTGGTAGTGTAATCAGCGTGGTGGTGTGCAACTGCCAGCTGGCGTATGCATGTGGCTCGCAGATGGCCTTGCAACCACCATTATCCGCCGGTGCGCCACAGGGGCAGGCAGCGACAAGCCATCCATGCCATACCGAACTCGCTCCGTGCCGCAACGGGTTCATGTGGCTGTTTGTGTGCACTGTGTTAGGCCGGCAAGCTGCCAGTGCCATCCTTGCATGATGCACAGTGTTGCTCAGGAAGTCAGGGTGGCTTGAACACGGCTTGCATTCATGTGCAAGGCCCGCGCATCGTCCCGCTGACCCAGGGTGGTCATGCAACCAGGTGCGTCCGGCACACTGCCCATTGTGTTAGCCTGCCAGTCTGCCATACGCACCAAGGGTGTAGGTGTATCATCACACGTGCACCCAGGGCAGGAAGGTGTGACTTGTAGAGCTGCATGCCATCATCCGCAAGGCCAGAAGCTGCCGACAGGCACACAGAGTGTATACTGTCCAATTGTCCATGCTTTCAACCCAAGTCTGATACGAGTTCTGCCTGCCAAACGTATACTGACGCAAGCCAACGGTTCAAGTCCGTAATGGTGGTGTGCACGCATTGCCATAGCACTTGAGCACTGAGCACCCAGCTGAGCACCAGCACCAAGTATAATAGCTGCACACAACGACACCCTGCTGTGTGCAGGTCACGATTACAGGTTCCATCGCGGCAATAAGGGTGACCACAACACCCTTCACCGGGGGACCCGAGTCAGGTCACCTGATGCAAGATGCTGTCTATCATACTGTCATACAGGTCGAGCGGCAGAAATCAAGGCACCACGTTGGCAAGATGGGTGTAAGCCAAGCAGGCTACAAACAGGAGACAGGAACAGTGAGCAAGGACGAAGCATGAAAGCAGGACAGCCACGTTGCCATGAAGCGCACCGCGTCAAGGCCCGACCAACAAACACCTGCAGGGGCAAGGTGTTCAGGACCCTCACACAGGCAACGCTTCCGCGCAATGAACAAAAGGAGGCGAGAGCGGCTGCCGCGCGAAACGCATTCCTGACCGCTGTAGTCGCTCCCCTGCCCTAGCTGGCGACATGGCATGCAATTTGATGCACATAGTAAACGCAGTGAAGGCTGTGCATGTGTCATCCTACCGCAACAGAAACGACATGCAGCATGCGGTGTAGCAGCTCTGCGTGCAGCCATGGATGAGCGCATGCCAGCATCCAGCGGCTCAGCACCGCATGGCGGGCCACAGAGAGGACTCCAGCACGATCACAGTGGGCAAAACGCGCATTGTCACATGCACGCTACAGAGCTTTGGCGCTCCACGCATGGCGGCATGTGTGCTGCATTGCTTCCACGATATACTCATATACGGTATCATAATAGTCGCAAAGGCTGCGGGTTACATGAGAAAATGCAGGGTGCTTGCATTCAAGTGCCACACACGTCCTCAGCTGCTACACATTCTGGTGCACCTGAGAAGTAATGCAGAGACGCTGACTGTGGCTGCCGCTAGCTAGTCGCACGCGCTCATGCACCTGGCTGGGGGCATGCCCACAGGCAAGACGAATTGTGCTGCACTCTCCCAAACTCCTAGGTCCTAATGCACGACATGGCTCATGCCCATCAAGCGACAGTGGCGCAACAAACGAACAGTGCAAGTAACACTTGACTCAAAACAGAACCCACTAGAGCGCTCCGCCATGCATGCTGCGAGAAACGCGCTCGCACTACACAACACCCACGTGTGTTGAGCTGCGGACGCATGCAGCGGTAAGGTGCGCCTCCGTTCTGCAAAATGGCACGCGGCATGCAACACAAAGCTGCATGCGTGCGGACAACGGATCACGGGGTCTGGCCCCGACCAACAAAATCAGGGGCCAGCAGGCGAGAGGCTAAGACAGCTGCGTTGAGCGTATGAAGCGGGCGGGTACGCCAGAAAATAGTGACCTGGGCGGGATGTGTTTTGGGCTTTTGGCAAGTAATGGTGACGTCCAAGCTGGCTTTTATTGTCAGCGTGGCTCAGACAGCATGGGACACCCGCTGGACCCACGCTGTCACCTATGAGCAAGCTGTGGCGGGGGCGGTGTCATTGACGCCAACTGCACGCGGGCTGTGGCCAGCAAGCAAGCGATCCCGAAAGCGTTGCAATGTCAAATGCTTGTATATCCATATAAACCTACGGTGCTGCATAATGCCACAACCAGTGAAACTAAGCGTGTGGAACTGCTGTGGCAGGTCCAGTGCTGTGGGTGCCAGGGCTTAAAACGCCACAGCACTGCCACACACTGCGCAACCAGAAATCAACAACAACCAGCAAACAAAGGGTGTGCTTCAGCGCTTGCGCATGCCGGACGCTGATGATGCGCCAGGGGCACAGAAGCTGGTGCGACCCCTATCAATGTCCCTGCAACACTGACCCTTGCGCATGTGTGCGCTTTGCGCTCTGAACATTTCAAGCGTTAGCGCTGCAAGAAGAGTGGCCAGAAAGGGTACGGGATGAGCAGCGCGGGCCGCAAGCGTGTGGACTTGCACGGCGCTTGCACGCCTGTTGGGTACTCGCGTCTGCCGCTCACCCTCATGGTCAGCTGCCGTTACGCAAACGCCGCACCCGGCAGAACAGGCGGACATATTGGTAGTTTTCAATGCTTGAGGACAGATCAACGGGAAGGAGTTGCGCATATCGCATGTCTGGCGTACGGCAGCTCATGGCTGCCTGCGCTGCTGACGGCGAGGATGATCAAGGTGAGGGGCGGGCGCAAGTAATGGCCATGGCGGCGCCATGCAGGCGCCGCCCAAAAGGCATGCACAATGCATGCCATCTCAGGCAGTCGCGATTGAAGCATCGCGTGCGCTGCTTGAGGTGCTTGCATATGTAACGCATACCGGTACCAACAGCATGAATGCCCTGCCCCATCATGGCCCTGGACCCGAGATGCGACCCTTGCCGAGACCCTACTACGTAACAATGGCCCAGCACAGCAACAAAAGTGTGGACACACAAGCACGCGAACAGCATTCGATGGGCACGAGGTTTCCATGCACGACGCAACTGGCATATGCAGCGTGCCACACGATCCGAGACGTGCACAGTACCGGGAAGCGTGAATGGGGCTGCGGCTCGACGTGACCACCCAGGCAACCCTCGGGGACTAACAAAACATCCCTCGCCGTCTTGGTGGCCTTGCCGACGCCCTGGGCGTGGTATGCCCCCGCCTAATAGGTGATGCACGCTCAAGGTAGTTTTCAGTTCGGTGCATGCAAATAGCAGCTAGATTGGTGTTCCTGCGAGTGGCCGCCATTGCGCCACATTACTTTCCTCATGCTCCTGCATATCACTTCAACATGCATCATCTACACACTATTCCCCGTTCCTACCACGTGCGGGCAGGAGCCCACCACAACTTCGCTCGTAACCTGCCTAACTGGCACGCATCAGCACAGAGCTCCGAACACAACACGCCGTACGCAACGCCTTCACGGCTGTAAAATGCAGATCGAGGACATGGGAAAGGGCACAAGTTCAAGAAGCGGAAGCAGTTACGGGAGCGCAGGCGAGCCGCTGCCGCCGCCCGCCACCGCCGATGCCGCAGGCTCGGGCTGCAGGGGGGGCGAGGAGGTACGGGTGGAGCCGCTGCCCTGGTGCGGGAGCAAGCGAGAGATGTTGCTTGCGGCGCCGCTGCTGGTGCTTGCGCCAAGGCCCACCGGCAGCGACCGTGCGGACGATGCCGTGGAGGGTGTGACGCTGGTGCCCTGTGCGGTCGCCCAAGACGGTGGCCGGCCGCGATCCCGAGAGGAAGCTTCCAAGGATGAAGATGAAGATTCCGAAGATTCGGATAGCCCGATCAGTCCCTCTGCCTGTACAGGCGACGAGCCTAAAGGGGGGGAGAGCGATGGCCCGCCGTGATGCGGTTGGTGCTGGCCGTTCTGCAACGCCCCGGTGTGGTGTTGCGGCTGTCCTTGTTGTGGCGAGTATGGTTGGCCGGGGTGATCAGGCGCTGGCGGAGCGGACAGCGGGATCGGCCTGCCATTCTGGACGCTTTGTTGTAGGCGGTACTGCTGATCCTGATGATGCTGTACCGGCAGTTTCTGCCCGAATTGGGCTGGGCCAGGCCAAGCCACCGGTCCGTTACCCTGCACCGCCGTCGAAGATATCTCGTGTGCTTCTTGCGCCGCGTTTGCGTCATGGAACGGACTAGTGATACGCACGTCAGACCATGGCTGCTGCTGCGGTGGCGGCGCCTTGGCCGTGTGCGCACGCATCGCAGGCGGGCCCGCGTAGGCAATGGTCGCCACAGTCACCGACTCAGCCACACCAGCAGCGCCAGCACCGGCCTGCCTAGCCTCCACCAGCACTGGCAAACTCCCTTGCGCCGCATCCATTGCATGCGTAGTAAGCGCCCCTGCCTCAGGTATTGTCGTAGCAGCTTCTTTGGCAGTAGCGCCCGCTTCTGCGATCGAGTCGCTGCTGAGGTTGCATTTGGGTCCGATGGGCAGCGTGGCGCCGCCGCCACCGCCGCTGTGCCTGCCTTCCTGAGGGAGCGGCGTGGATGCTGCGCGTGAGGCGTGGATGTCCCCACGGGCGGCGGCCGCAGCCGCGGCCACCCACGACATGTCAGGTAGGCCTGCCGGAGAAATGTCTGTGACGGATGCTGGGCCCTCCGGCCATCTGGGTGTTGGGCCTGGAAGTGCCTGCTGCTGCTGCTGCTGCTGCTCTGTCTCATGCAGCTGACGCTGCTGGCCCTGCTCCTGCTGCTGCTGCTGGTCCTGATCCTGGGAGGGCATTATAGCAGGGCCTGGTGCGCCGCTCTGGGGTGCCTGCACATCCCCGGCAGCAGCAGCATCCATTTCGATAGTAATTGTTTCGCTGCCCCGAGATGCTGCGACGCTCGCGAGGGCGGCCGTGCCGCCGACCGCTGCCGAGGCGGCTTCCGCGCCTGAGGCGGACGTACTTGCAGCAGATGACCTCAGCGGACTCCCGCTGCGTATCAGTGCCGCCGCTCGGCTGCCCATGGCAGCTGCAAAGCTACGCGCCGGTGCTGGTGGGGCAGCCTGCATCGGCGCCCCTGTCTGTGCGGCCTGCTGCGATGGAAGGGGCGGCTTATGTTTCTGCTGCTGTTGCTGTGCACGCGCGCTCGCAGCCGCCACCCTTGAGAGTGGCAGCATTTGCGGCTGCGCCGCTGAATGCATGGGCGCGTCCAGATCGGTGTTGGTCGAGTATGTTGACTTGAGCGGCAAGCCGGTTGGGTTTCTGCTAGGCTGCGTGCTGCTTGATTCTGCGCTGAAGGGGTCGACCAGCTCATGCAAGGGGGTTTGGGGGTCGAGAACGCGCCGCAGTGCGGGGGATGCCTTGGTGCCTGCGCAGCAGTGACACACCAAACATGTGGGTCAGGTACTTAGGCCTACAGCTGCTGCAAGACCCGTAGCTGTGGCACACAACAGCATACAAATACCCTGAACGAAGAGTGTTACCCCTCAGCAGGGCGTTAGCGGACACGACAAGCGGCTCACCGAAAACGATGGGGATCGTTCCGTTGTTGTTGGGCACCAGACGGGGGTCTAGCATGTCCAGCGTATGCACGTGAAGCGCCTGCATGGCAAGCGCACGCGCGCGCTCAAGTGGGAATGGGTCATGGTAGCGCAGACTAACTACCGACACGTGCAGTACAGGCAGCGACGGACATGTTGACTGTAAAGGGCAGACGCATTCCTTCTCCGGCTAGGCAATCCAACCTGTTCGTTGGCAGCAGTAGGTGCAGCATCGGCAGCAGCAGCAGCAGCTCTCACATATATCATCATGATGGCCTGAGCTATGGGGACGCAGTCGAACGCGGCTGCGCCATGGAGCGGGGTCGACCCGGGAGGTAGCACGCCTTCCAACCACTCCATGCCCTCATATGCACCGCGCACAATCCAGCTGCGTGCGGTGGGGTCGGCCCTGCAGAGGCATACGCAAGAAGGCCAGGGAGGGGCAGCGGGTGTAGGCAAGGGATGCGGTCGCAGAGACATATGAAGGCAGTGGAGTGGTGCGCAAACCAAGGATGAGCAGTTGGGGCCTGACGTGTCGGCTTATGTGTTGGAGACCAGGGAGGCTCATATGTACACGCACCCGTGCTGCAGCAGGACCTCAGCTGACTCGAGAGATTTGTGACATGCCGCGTAGTGCAGGGGTGTGAAGCCACCTCGGCTGGGAATGTCCACGAGGCGTCTGCAACAGCAAGGGCACATAAAGCACACGGAATTGGCTGCCTCACGTCCTTTGGTGCTCGTTGTTTGGTCATAAACTATGCCGTTGCGTCACTTGCGTGACAAGAAAACAGGCATAACAGCCTCGACAGCCCTCCATATCTACGCCAAGCACAGCCTCTGTGCCGTCTCGATGCCGCCAAGGTCCAGGGCTTACCTTTTTGGTGCAGCCGGGTTGGGGGCAGTGCTGGTGGTGTTGGTGCTTGTTCGGGCGGGTGAGGAGCGCCCCGGCTCAATCACGGTCACACTGTCGGCACTGCTGTCTTGCTGCTGTTGCAATGGTTGACCTTGCTGCTGTGCTTGAGCCTGCTGGTGTGCTTGTGCTTGCTGCTGCTGGGGTTGAGGTGGTCCAGAGTGCTGCTTCATGAGCGCACGCGCACGCGGGGCAGATAGCAGCGCGGATAGCGCAGCTGCGTGGTTGTATCGTGCTGCATAGTGCAATGCTGTCCGGCCGGTTGTTTTCTCCTTTGCCCATGGGTCAGCTCCCTGTTGAAGTTGCGAGAAACACAGCCGTAAGGAATATGCACATGGGGGCGTTTGGAGGACGTAACGTGTATGTCACGGCCGTCAGGTTTAACTCGTGCTGTCTGACTTGACTGCAGCAGTCATATCTGAGAACTAAGCAGTACGTGCACCATGCAGCCACAGCTCTGTATGTCAACACGGGGCTATGAGCAAGGGAATCCTTGCCGACCAGTATGCCTGCCCACTGACTAACAGCGCCGCGCAAAGTGTCGCTGTACGCAGCAGGAAACAATTCGAGAGAAGCTCTCAGCACCCTGTATGCAGAATGCCAGGTACAGTACATCCCAGTAGAGCATCGACGTGCTCAAGCTGCACACGCAGGTGCTGCGGTGCTCCCAACAACAGCACAAGTCTGACCCCAGCCGTAGAGGAGTCAACAGAAAGGTAGCACAAACCACTTGTACCTTGTGCAACTCACATTTTGTATGAGGCTTGTGACCACCTCCGCGTGTCCTTCGCTGCATGCACACATCAACGGCGTCCTCCCTGCTTGGTTCCCGGAGTTTAGCGCCTCAACTAGCAGCGGGTGCAGATGCCCCTGGAAGCGCCGCTGAGGTGTAGGTGCAGGAACACCCTCGCGCACATCAAACACTGTTGTCCATACGTGCTCCACGAGAGCGTTCACCAGTTCAGATTGGCCGTGCTGTGCTGCCTGCTCAGTCCACCGATGACACAAACAGGCCACAGGGGGCAAAACACGGCAGCAGAACATTCAGCAACGCCAAGTGTCCAGAGATCACTGACAAGCTCTAGGCTTTCTCGCAGCACTTTTCCGGTGTGCGTGGGGGTTCCTTCCAAGCATATGCTTGCGAGTCTACTGCGGTGGACCTGCCGCCACCAACCTGACTGCCAAAGACACTCACCACGTGCCAGACTGTCTGCTGGTTGGGTAAGTTGTTCTTGACCAGCAAGCTGGGGCGTCCAGCAACGAGTTGCAAGACCCTTGCAGCGTCCCCATCCTGAGCGGCATGATGGAGGGCACGCGTGAGACCGCCGAAGCAACCCCCGAAGCAGGATGGCTGAGGGTGGGGCTCACCAGTGGTGGCCATAGTGGCCACCTCTGTACCACTTTGCTGGGCTGGTATGTCCTGAGGGTGTATGTTCTGGGGGAGTTGCCACCTGGAGTGTCAAAGCCTTGTGTGGAGCTTGACTGAAATATTGACGAACGGCGGAGCACACGCAACGCGGGCGACACAAGCGGTGCAGACACTAAGTTGTTGGAGCGAACAGTCGCTACCTCGCTCCACCTCAAGGGCGGTGGGACGCAAAATCGTCCCTAGAATATACTTTCAAGGTGTCTTGCCTTTTTTGCAAAATCATCCAGCCATCTACTGGCTGGTCAATACACTGATCATAACGCAATGTTCTGTTTTATAGTTGGCATTGAGTGCTGGAGGTGGATGGTTCTGTGACGGGTGCTGTGAACGCGCCACTGACCCGCCACTCTTCGGTGGCCCCTGAGCCACCTTCAAAGCCGGTCACTCCGTCAGTCATGTGCAGCAGCACTGCAGCGCTTGATGCTCATGCACAAACTGTGAACCATTCCTGGATGTGTGATGTCCTAAGGTAGGGCTGGATGGAAAGTGTGATGTACGTGGCGTGCATAATGCAAACAATTGTGCGCGCCAGCGCCCACGTCAGGCAGCATTGTTTGAAGGATGTACAGTACACAGGAATGTGCAGTACAAAGTAGGATTAACAGCATGCTGACAAGCATGCAGGATTGCTGTGCGATACTGATGACCACTACGACAATGTGGTGTTTTCGTCATGCATACACAAGGGCACAATCAGGGACAGTACATGTAAAGCGCTCCCCATAATACTCGTTGGGCTCTGTCTCTCAGAGAGTCTGTGCCTTGCAACCCAGCAATGCTATGTATTCGTGTGTCTGAAGCTGCATGAATGGCGTTGCGGTGGTTGCCGACAAGCAAGAGGCAAACCAGTGGCACCTGTGCGGGTGACGGCTGTAAACAACCTGCTGGGCACGACATGCCTCAGACAAGCGTATCTGACACCATACTACTCGGCATGCATGCTCGCATAGAACGTGTCTTTTCGGTTGCATTCGGCCGCTCAGCCTCGCCTTTCCACTCCACATCTTGCACGATTATTCACTCTGCAGTTCAGTGCGTGCGCGCGCAAGGGCAAGCTGTGAATGACACAAGCATGGCTTGTCTGCTGCATGGGAAACGCCATAGGCGTTCAAGGCAGTGTGCAGGGTGGTATACACAGTACGTTGCGGGTCTCGTGCCACGGCACCAGCATGGCTTAGGGGTCGCGTTAACTGCACACCCCTACCCTGAAACCAGAAGCAATGGTGAGCAGGGATCACCCAGCACTTGGAATGTGCTGCCTAGCTGCGCAGGCATGGCGTGAGCCACAACAGGGTGATGCTGGCGATGATGGACGGGGGGGGGGGGGGGGGGGG
>BDDA01000760.1:7197-36444 GCA_001662385.1 Chlamydomonas asymmetrica
ACCACTGCAGCACGAGCTCCACGACAGAGATGGTGAAAGCACTGTTGCAGCTGCACATGCAGCCAGGCTTTCGCAAGGGCACCCAAGTTGCGCCGGTTGCGGCTTGTGTTGAGACTGCCGGTGTTTGCTCAACCACAGCTTTGCGCGTGATCAGCTGGGGACTGCATGCCCTTTCACTAGGGATTGCGGATGGTGCGTGTATGGGATGGCGTACGTTTTAACCGCCGTGCGTACTTGTGATGTGCTGCTTTGAGCCCTCCAGCACCTCTAGCCATGTGCCTAGGTTGTCGGACCTCGTCTGATCCCCATCTGGAGCGAGGGAGACACGTTTGACTGACACTCTCCTCCATAACATGAGTGCTACATAACATACTGTTAAAATTGGTGTGTGTCATCGGTAGGCTTCAGACCCATGTTCAGGAAATGTTTCCGTGTTAGTTGTCATGGTTTTGGTCAGCTCTGTCGACATGTCACGCAACTCGTCACCATGCCGCTCATGGTTAGCTAGGAATTTAGGTTTCGAGGCTGTTGGGCTAGGTTAGCCATGCACAGGCGAGGCTGGGGCATGCAGAGGCCTCCAGACTGGGCTTGTGTGCAATTCCTTTGTGCGTTGTCCCGATTTACCTCCCCCTCGCAGGAGTTAGAATGAACTCATGGGTCGCGGGCCCCGCGCCACGGGAGAGCGAGCCTAGTGCCCTGAGGGACCGTCAATCCCGGGGCTTGTCCACTGTCCCGGTGTGGTTAGCGCAGCTGTGGCGGATGGAGCAGGGGGCGCCCACATGCAGGCTTCCACTTGGAAGAAAAAAAAAGCCTTGTCCACACCCACAAGTTTCAAAACGAGCCGCACCTCCTCTCCCCATTCCCCGTGGCTTTGCTGGCGCCACTGAGCATACAAAATGTATGTTTTATCATCTAATATTGCTGGCGCCACTGAGCACTGAGCATATGAACAGCGTCAGCAGCGCAGCACTCGCTGCGTGCGGGTCGACCAATTGGTCGGACCAAGCAATGCTTGGGAAACCAGCTAGTGAACCACGCATGTCTGTGAGAAGGTCGACACGGATTTCCAGCAAAACCTGGGAGATATGCAGGGTGTGTGGATCAGGCAGCATTGTTGGCGTTGCGCTATTCGGGCAGCGGCTGAGCAGCCGCGGTCTAGCACTAGACCGCGTGCGCGCCTGATGCATGCGGCCGGGAATCGGCCGGGCCGGCCCGAGGTGTCAGTGCATTTCACTCACACCACGAAGTGCATTCTCACCAAAGTGAAGTACATGATCATGCCAGCACCAGTGTCTGCGCACTTTGGTCCGCCCCGCCCTTCCCCTGCCCGGGTTGATCAGCCTGGGAATTGCAGCGGGCACTGCCGAGTCCACTGCAATTCCCTCAGCGAATCCGCAGCAAATCCAGCAGGTGCAATCAAGCAAGCGAACTAGCAGGCGTCCAGACCATGAAAGCAGACTGTACATTTTTGCCTGTGACTTCCATCCTCTCCTGCCCTGGCTGCTGCTGCCACGGCACTTGCACCAATTCTTGCACTGGCGCATACATGCCACGAGCCCACCAAGTCAACAAACGGATGGTACGCTCAATCGCGGCTGACCAGCGTTCATGTGTACGTGCTTGCTAAGGACTTGGTGGAGGTTCGGAAAGCCTTGCACTCTTCCCTGCTTTTCCTTCAAGCTCCTGTGCTGCAAGTGCCAAACCCCGGTGCCTAGGCACTCCTGATTCTGACCTGCCAGTCCAACCGATGGGGCCCCTAGCTATGCCAGCAAAGGTTAAGCAGGCAATCAAGGGATGGTGACCCTTCGGTGGGCGTTTATTCGTCATGCACGGCAGCTGGGCATTGGCCACGCCACGCACACAGCTGCCACCGCCCACCGTTTGTGGGTGCTAATCTGTGTAGTGTTGAGCCAATGCTGAGTCCTTTGTGGGCACTGTTCAAAGGAGTTCTGCTTTGCTACGGCCAAGGAGAGTGTGTAGCCAATGTGTAGCCCGGCCGGGCCGGGCACAGATCAGGACCAGCCCTGCTACTGACTGCACCTTCTTCTCCCTAAAATACAAGCGGGCTCGTCAGAAACAATATGTTTGCAGTGGTTCGTGAACTGCTGCAGCGTCGGCATTCTGGTACATGGTGGGCCAGCAGGGTGGCCAGTCGCAGACGGAGAGCCCTGGATGGAAAACCCGGTGTTACTCGAGTGGTGGGGTCTGGAAAGCGGTTCAGTATCATATATAATAGAATATGCAAAGTAGCGAGTTTGCTTGTTGAGTACTGTTTGGGTTGGGCAACCCAACACATGCCAGGTGGATCCACCGGAGCCACTGCGGGACAACTACTGTTCCACATGGAAGAGGCAAGAAGGACTAAACACGCCGTTCACAGCAAACATGTCGTTGAGACATTGCTAGGCGCAGGCAGTTTACATACGGCCCTACCAGGTCCAGCTGTACATGCGTGAGCACCGTCTTTGGGCAGACCAGCGCGGCAACGCTCTGCTCACCAAGGCGGCCAAAAAGAAGCGCGGAAATCGGGTGGAAACTGCGGGCCATCGTTGACAGGTAAGCACAGAGCTTGGGAGTACTTGGCCCTGTTGTTGCACTGCTGGGTGAGCACTGCTTCCGCTCCCAAGTTTCCTGTTTCTGCGCTCTGCGTGTCTGCGGCGTACGCAGCAGTCCCAAGTTTTCGATCGATGCCAGGCTTTGTTGGACAGGTTGTACTGCTTCATATAGCTGAGTAGGTGGCGTTCGGAAGGTTTATGTGTTCTGTTTTGAGGTGGGGGTTCAACTTGCACGGCCTTGGGGTTTCTCGAAGCAGCTTGAACTTAACAGGTACTGCGGTTTCAGTTGCACAATCTTTCCAGGTACCTCCCTAGGATATTAAAGTAAAGTGCGGTTGCTGTCACAACCATAGATCACCCGTCGACAAGTCTCGTTGGCACACAGGACCACAGTATGAAACATTGCTGTGCTCTGCTGTGTTGGTCAAGCAGGCCTTCTTTACTTTGAGGACATGCTTCACATTCTCAAGAGGCCCCGTACTCGTTTCGAGTTGAACACGGGTTCAAACGTGGGTAACAAGTTCATTCAGCCATGTTCGCTCATATGTTGGTCGCTGTGGCCATGTTAGAAGTCTAGGGGGTGCTAACAGTGATATGGGACTTGGTAGTCCAGGCTGCTGTGGGCTAAGTTCAGTCAGGTCCCATCCCCACTCTTTTCTGGCATGGTCTTGTCAACCCGGTTGTCAACTACAAGAGCTGTCAGCTGAGCAATAACGGCAGTACTCTTTCCTGCTTTATTCACAAGCCAGGCAGCTACGCGGGTCAGGGCACATTCTGCTCTTCCTGGGCTCAACCCCTGCGCTGCCTGCGGCACTGCTGCAGCGAGAACAACTGCAAAAGTTTGGTTCTGCCGCAAAATCGTCATCTGCGCAGGCTGAGCTGTATAGTCATGCAGTTTCAAATGATAGCGAGTCCAGCTTTTGCCCATGCTCAGCAAAGTGTTACGGCTCAAGGGATCGAGGACGGACGGTCAAGAATTGTGGCGCAACAAGTGCAGCCCGCAACTCACGCATATTTTCTATTGTCTGAAGGACAGACAACTTGTCATGTGGAATATGTCAAGCTTTTGCTACGAAGCGCGCTACCCCGGGCGCTACCACTGAGCCTGCCATACACACGTACTCCGCTGGGCCTGCCCAGTGCCCACTGCCCACGCACCATATCAGCCTCACAACTTTCAGGCAGTTGCGGGGCCGATTGTGTTAGAGGCAGCATGGGTTTGTATGACTCTCATCTGCCACACGTGTCAACTAGGCAATTGTCCTCTTCGGGTGCTTCAGGTTTGACACTTTACTACTTGATCGTTCATCCTGTTTTGACTTCAGGTCCACTGCAGCACCTCAGAAGCGAGCACAACCGGCTGCTGAAGCAGCCACTGCGGTCGTGTGGCAACTTCAACTTGTTGCCAACCCAGCAGCAACTAGTATGTCCCGTCCAGCGGAGGTATGCACGCATCGCGGTCACTTGACATCACTCATCGTATGGGGCCCACTCAGCGGTTGGGAACGGGAAAGGCGGGCAAGAGATGCCTCTAAAGCTATTGTTGCAAGGTTGTGTCACCATTGAAGGTCGTTGCCTTGGCACTGACTCCAAGAAGTCCAACCTCTCACGCGCTAGGTTGGTTTTGCTACCCGACTTTGCTCAGGGACCCCTGCAGGTTTGCACCATGTGTGAAGATCACCCTGCCTGGGAATCCCCACTTACAGGTGTTCCTCAGGGCGGGGGCAGACGGCCCAGGTATCTGGTTGCTGTATGACCCCGCTAAGGCGTCCCCCCCAGCGGACGTTGTGGCGGACTTGATACTTGCCCATGACCTGCAGTTCGACCTGGAGAAGCAAAAAGATGCCTGGTGGGACACTTGGCTTACCAGTGGCGGGGAGCCTGGCGTTTGCTGGCCGCAGGCCTGGTTGGGACCTGAGCTCCAAAACGCACGCATATGGTCAATTTCATATGACGCAAGCATTGTGGAGGACAGGAATAAAGGCGAACCCCAGAATTGGAGAGTCACTGCCAATGCCATTTTGCACTTAGTTTCTGACGTCAACGTCAGCATTGGCGCGGATTGTCGTCGTGTTGTGCTGATCGGCCATGGCCTGGGCGGACTTTTGTGGAAGCAAGTCATCGGAGAAGCAAGCCGTCGACCAGCAACTGGTGTTGACCCTGTGCAGAAGGCAGCCCGGGACTTTTTCATGAATGTATGCTGCGTGGTTTTCTTCAGCACACCCCACACCGGCTCCTTTCTGGCAGACTGGAAAACGCCTGCTATACCTGCGCGCTGGTTCGGCGGCACGGCCAGCCAAGCGAACACTCCGCTGCTGGACTACCTCAAAATGTTTGACATCAACACGAAAATGCTCAACTCTGGACACTTTCACATCATGCATAACATTAAGGCGCTGTGCTTTGCAGAGACCCGTCCAACGCTCCTGCCGCCGGTACGTGCCTGCACCTGGCCTATATGGACAGTTGCCTGCTGTGCCTTGTGCCTCTCCCTGAGGATCTGTGACACCACCAGCTTGGCGCCATGCAACATACCTGCGTTGCCATAATGCAGCATACCTGCGTTGCGTGCGCATGCCATGATGGAATGATGCAGCTGGCCGCTGTTGTCATACTGTTGGACAACTGGCCCCAGCAAACGCTCCGTGACCGCTGTCTGTGGAAAGAAACAGGCGCGCATGCAAATATGCAAGGCAGCCGAACCAGGAATGGGAGGATGTGTGTGCTTTGTTGTGGACTCCAAACTCGCCTGCTGGACACACCAATGGGCCCTGCTTGACAAGCTCCATAAACCTGTGCATGTCGTGCCAGCATGCATACAGGTTGCTCATGGCGTGCTGCGCGTCAATCCCATTGGATGCATGGCCCAAGGCATATGTGTATTGTCGCTTGTGCCACGTGCCATGTGCTCGACTGTCCAATCCTTGCAGGCCATGACGGAGAAGGCACACGTCATCACCGCGGCTTCAGCCAAGCTAGACAGTCTCACCGACTTGGATGTAGCCGCAGACCACTTTGGTGTGTGCAAGCCCTCAAGCAAAGCAGACGTGGTTTACACTTATTGCCTGGAGCACATCAGGCGGACAGTGCAGCTGCCCCACGGTAAGCTGCAACACTTGAGGCACGCATGCTCGGATATGATAGACCTGGTACGCTGACGACATGCATGTGCAGCCGTCTTGAGGCCACCATGCAACATAAGTATTGACGGTGGTAATTTGGGTGCGTGTGAGGATGGTTCCACCCCGGTGCCATCACTGGCACAACAAGGCAACACATGCATACCGTATACCCCTCCCCCTGCCAGCGCGGTACTTGCGGAGTGGGCGCCGCACATGCGGTATGCACGCCTGGCAACATCCTGCATCTGCCCTGTGTAACTTATAATGTTGTTCAATGCATAAGAGGGAGGCACCTGACATATGGATGGCGGGAGCGAGAGAGGTTTTGGAGAATGCTTGCAACAACTTTGCATGAAATCACGCGCATGTCACCTTTGCACTCTTGTATGGCCCACACGTTACGTACTGTTGCCTTCCTTGTTGCTTCTCCTGCTTGTGGCGGTGCAGGTGGGAACCTGAATGACAACAGTCAGGTGCCTCCATTGCACAGCGGTGCCGGCCCGTCGCGGTCACCTACAACACAGGGAACGGCGGCTGCTAGCGCCACTCCCGTACTCATATTTTGCGTTCAGACCTGCACGCCTGAAGTGAAAGCCGTCCTCCGTGCGCTGGAGCAGTCGCCAACGCGTGACGAACATATTACCGACGTTGGGTTCGTCACACATGGCATGCTAGAGGGCGTGCCCTGCGCATTGGTGCAGGTGCTCATGGGCCCCAATGCCGTTATGCGTTTCACAAATGCCACCCAGCGGTTGCAACCGCGACTGGTTGTCGAGGTGGGCATTGCTTGGGGCGCAAACCCCGACGGCAAGCAGCGCTATGGCGACGTGATGGTGGCATCCAAAATCCTGTCTGCAACTGCAGACACTAAAGTGGAAGATGGAAAGTGGACCATCAGAGATGATGCGTTCAGCGTGGCCCAGCTCCATGTAGATATTAACGACTTGTCCCACTACATTTTCAGCCACCCCACTAAGCCATGGCAAGGACCCAAGGATTTGCTCATGCCGGCGTACGCCACGGCCTTTGGTGCCACCGAGGAGTGGGTTGCTCCCAAGGCGTACCTGGGACCTGTTGTCGCTGGAGGCTTGTTGCTCAAGGATGCTCATTTGAAGGCCAAGATCTGCGACGCCTCAAAGCTTCGCCTCGGGGACCGCAAAGCGATTGGGGGCGATATGGAAGCCCATGCATTCGCATTTGCTGCGCAAAGCAAGAACACGCCCTTTCTGTGGATGAAGGGTGTGTGTGACTTCGGCGACAAGGGTAAGAACGACACCTACCAGGACTACGCAGCGGAGTGCTCTGTGGCGGCTCTGCGGTCCGTGCTTCGTGACGAGGTGTATTTCAAGAAAATGCTCAATGGCGGCCAGTGATGCAACACAGTTTGGGGCCTTTGGTATGCGCTGAACTGCGCTTTGAAACACACATGTTGCAACAACGACACAGACTGTGCCTTTGCTTGTACATTGGTGTGCATGCCTTCGGAGGCCCTTAAACTAGCTGCCAGGGACGCCAGAGTGCATGGCTGCATTGGCAACACAAACGTATCTGGAACTGTTGCCCAGTGGCAACAAGACTTGTGTGTCGGTCCTTGTCTGACTCAAGATGTATTGCTTTGTGTCACCACAACAGCCGTACAACTCCACATGGGCACTTTATTATGGCTGTGCCGTACGATGTTGTGCGGTGTCCCTAAATTAATCAGTCATGCGTGTTTATGTGGATGTTGTGATCCCTAAACCTGATGCAACGTGACCGTGTGAGTGCATTCCAGTAGCCCTATAGGGCCTGAGCGAGCGGACGGCTTTGCAGTGTGTGTATGCACGAGGTGTGTGTGGTTCAGCCCGCCGGTGGCATTTGCTTGTTGCGGGAGTACCCTGTCTGCCTTCGGTCTCACGTTAACATCCAGGAATGTATGTACCGGTACACCGACAACTGAGTCGTGCATATCTTGGTTGGCTCATTTTGCCATTTCACTGCGTGCATCTTTGCGCATTACCATGCTTGACACAGGGCAGTAGAGCATTTGACGTACTAGCATGCAGCAGTATCTACCACATGCGGCCTTAAGGACAATGCCGCTTGTAGTACTTGTACGCAATGCAGTTCCCACCAAGGGTACATGAGGCTGGGGGTGGCGGTGTGGCATGCGAAGCTGTGTGCTTGTTGCGCACTGCCGCAAACATGGTTGGAGCCCGCATGGGAGGCCAGCCACACATGTTGGTGATCCAGGGGTTATGGTTAGTACATGTTTGTGCAACACGAGTGGGCAACCCAACAGCGTGTTGTGGATTGCTGTCACCACCTGTGTTGAAACAGAGCCTGTGTAGATCGCATGGTGTAGATCGCTGTATGTATTAGTGAGCGATATTGCCATGTGTCCCCGGCCGGCCCAGGCTGTGCATCTGGTCGTTGCTGCTCCTGTGATTTGCGGCCTGTCTCATGACCATGTGGCCCACATGGCGAGGACAGCTGATCAAATGTATGAGCTCCTGTGCCTCTGCTAAGACGCCCGGTCTGCTGCCAAGGGCTGCAACAATAACTGTTGGTGTTGCTGCATGGGAGCTGCCAGCTGCACCTCCATTACCAACCCCAGCTGCTGCTCTTGAAGTCGTTGTGCGCGATGCTGGGTGACGTCATGTATGACGCTGTGGTTGTGATGGCGGCTCCAGACTTGGCCACAAGGCACGTGTGGGATGAATGGTACGTACTGCTGAGCATTGAGCAATACAGCCACATGACTCCGGCCCACACAGGCTGTGCAGCAGGTTGTTGTTGCTCCTGTATCGCTGCCATGTCATGACTACATCGCACAGGCAAACAGTACAGGTGATCTGCTGACACGTCCGGTGTGCTGCCAAGGGCTGCATCAGGTGGTGATGTAGTTGCTGGATGGGAGCCGCCAACGGTGCTGCCACCAAAAGCACCAGCTGTTGCTCTTGACGGCGCTGCATGGGAGGCTGGGTGAGGCCTGTACGCCATCGCTGCTGCTGTGATGGCGGCTCCGGACTTGGCGGCCCTACAGCCACCATACTGCTTGCATGCCAGGCTGCCGGCTGAAAGCAGGGAGGTTTCCAGCGCATCAGTACAGAATGCTGCATGCAGCTCTCCACGCTTGCACACACAATGTCTGCAGCTCGGTAGATTGCGTGATGGTCAAGTGTTCCACCAGATTAGTGTGCAGGTGTCAAGAAGTGGAAGCGCCCGCTGTGCACACTTCGCACCCGCATGTCCTGCGGGTGCGAAGGGTGAACAACGGTACAGGCCTGGTGTGAGACCCCAAGGGTACAGGCCTCATGTGAGATTGCAGAGGTAACACAGGGTGTCCAATCTGGGTGCATGGAGGAATCCACTTGAGGACGGAGCAGCGCAACGCCGTTTAAGGCGCTCAAATAAAGCATGCACAGGGTAGGAGCTGGAAGGCAGAGCGGCGGCCTAGTATAGCAGTGTCTGCTGCGCATAAGTCGCAATGCACATCTCCAGCAACATGCCGTAGCGACCCTCAGCCTGCTGCGGGGCAGCGCTGCGTGCATGACAGCGCTGACAGGTCGGTGCGCTTGTGCACCAGGTACACGGCGGTCGCTGTACGCCAGCCTGTTGATGGTGCAGCACGTGGAACCTAATACGTCAGCCATGGACTCCAGAGAAGAGGCCACCATGCTGACAGGAAAAGGCAAAGGCATACTTTGGCAGTAGTCACCTGCATGCTTGCGGACCCTCCGTCACCCCCGCGCTGGGGTCGCGTCCACACTTCACATCCACATCCATAAACACATGTGAGTAGTCCCCGCCTCAATGCTGCGCCACGGATCCGCAGCAGGGCCTGATGGCTTCCTCGTTCGTACGTGGAGCGTGCGGTATACTGCAGACACGGGCATGGGTGCATGGCGGGGCCAGGTAGGCCATATCAACAGCAGGTGGAATCGTGTGCGCTTGGCTGCACATATAAACATGAACATAGCACCGCCAGTGGGCATTTGCATGCAAACCCAGCTCAAAACCTGGCTGGAATGGTAAGCTGGGTGCGTGGGCCACTACCCACTTGACCACAGGACTCGCAGCCATGCACAATCCGTGCACCTTGGCTTGAATGCCAGTGATGTGGGCGATTGCATTGGAAGCCGGATTGCTGACAGTCGGATTACGACGCCAGATGGCCCCCGATGCATGGCGGTACAGTCCCTGCCACTCATTGAGTCCGTACAAGGCGTCATGACGCTCAGCCTTAACACACATTATCTATGCTATGTGCACACAGCTAAGGCTGAAGATGCGTTAGTTCTGGGCCGTCTGCATGCGGCAGGCGGTCGCGCACCGCGTGCTGCGCGCCCTTCGTTTCCTGGCGCCTGTGACTCGCCGCACTGTCACTGGTTTCTTTAGGTGCCGCCTTGCTTCTGTGCAGTCATTGTCCGCTTGCATGGGAAGTAGTATGACGGAGCTAACCAGCGAGGCTGAGGCTGAGCACACAGGAGCGGCCTGTGAAGGACTTTTGCAGGACGGCAGCGGCAGTGGGAAGACGAGCCTAAAGCCACGAGACTGCACGCGGTGCAGGTGAGTGCCTAGCCCTCAGCGACACTGGCCTGCCAACCAAATCCAGCGGCTGACCACTGCGGCAATTTGGCTGCAGGCGGCCGTTCCGGGTTTGCGTTTGCCCAGGATTACCGGAGGAACCGCTCAGCCTGAAGGGCAAAGTATTACTGCTGAGACATCCCCACGAGCTCAAGTGAGTTTGAAAAGAAGCTTGTGGCGCTGTTGTGCTCCCTCGTGCAAGTGCCAAGCATAAGACAAACAAAGACTTCAGCGTGTCTCCTGCAATTCAGAAAGCGGCTCGCAACGGTGGCAGTGCTTGAGCTGGGCTTGAAGGACATGATGCTGGTAAATGGGAGACGGCTGCACGAGGTGAGGCGGTTTCGGTGCTCTGGTACACCACCTCATGTCTGCTGCAGTGGCCCAACACCCGCTGGCGCCAAGCGAGAGTGAAGCTTGGTTTGCACGTTTGCTGTTCGCTTGTTCAGGTACATCATCCACAAGCCCTGGAGCTGATAGCACAAACAGCAGCACTGGGGGCTCCAATTTATTTCCTCTTTCCTTGTGAAGGTGTGCGAGGGTCGGCTGTCTCAGCCCAGCAACCGGTCTCATACGCAGGGGCCATGGCGTGCGCCGAACTGGACGAGTGACTTTGGCAGGCACCGTCCAACAACACATATTCAAACGCACATGCCACACAAACTACACGGCAGCGCCCAGTCACCTGCACGTGCATGTTTAACGGAGGGGCGTGGGGGGTGCCCGTGCGTGCGTGCGTGCGTGCATGCATGCTCTGCCTGAGCTGCAGCGGGGCATCCAGGAAGTGGCGTCTGCACGGTTGCTAGTGCTTTGATCCCCTCCCCTCTTGTGCCTTCACACACATGCATACACTCCAGAATCCTCCAGGAAGGGCCGTCGTTCAGAAAGGGGCCGCGTTCACACATGTGCGTTGCGCCATCCTGCGCCCTTCCCCGCTCCAGGCTGTTGGCCACCTGCTCTGGTTCCCCCCCCTGTCTGCAACTGGGCCTGCCACATGCAGCGCCATCCAACCAGCCTGCTTGCATGTGCCCTGCATGCACCTGTATCGCCTGCAGGTGCTCAGGACCTGCAGGAAGTTGCCTCCAGCGCTCAACATGCCGCTGCGCTGCAGCGAGCGCAGCAGGGTGAGAATGGGATGGGCTCGCCCACCAATGTAGCAACAATGCTAGAGCTCAGAGCCTGAACCTCTCTCCCCGCCCTTCTTGTCTCTGGCCTGGCCGTGAGATGCACCTGTGCGGCCGCAACGTGTTCACATGAATGCTACCGATCATTCTGCGCAAGGCGCGGCAGCTTGCGGCTGCTCTAACGATGATCAGCATGCACTTTTGCATGTTGCACAATTGATGTATCGTACACCTGGATGTGCTCATACTGGCTCGCTTCACCTGCGAGGGTGTGTCAGGCGATTCGTCACGTGAATGCTGCTCTGTGCCCATGCTGATGCTCCCTCACGCTCCCTGCTCCCTGCTGCTGCGCCACCAGGTGGTGGTCACCACGCATACCTGCTGGTGGTGGTGGACGGCACGTGGCGCCAGGCGCGAGAGATGGCCAAGGTGAGAGAGAGCAGCGTGCATCGCAGCCTGAAAATGACTGTCAGGAAGGACAGTCTGTAAGGGCAGCAAGCACGATCCTTCCTCCGTTGGTGTGTGGCGGCATGCCAGCGGCAGACGCAGAGCAGGCTGTGACCCCGAGCCTCTGCTGTGCAGTGCCGCGCCGCGCATTGCACCAACGTACCGCATTGCCGCGTTGATTAAGCTGACAAAACGGAAGGAAGCATCATGAGAAGCGTCTTTGTTTTTGCCATTTGTGTTGCGCTTTTCCAACAGGTGGTGGGTGAGGTGATCTTGCCCCCTGCCGGCCCAGGCATTGCCGTCAAGCTGCCCCCGCTGAATGCGGCTGCTGCTGCCTCAGCCATGCCTGCAGCTTCCGGCGATGCTGCTGCTGCAGCTGGCGATGATGCCAGCGACTGCATGCGCGCTCAGCCAGCTCATGAGCCAGCAGGTTTGCATGCTGGCATGTGTGACAGTGCTGTGCAGGTGAGAGGCCTGTATGTGCATGAATAGGTGGGAGCACGCTTGGACGTGTGCCGGGTGCAACAAGAATTCGTTGTGGTGGAGCTTCACCAGGGTTTGTAGCACAGGCGCCGGGTTCTGCTCTGATTTAGACCCAAACTCACACCTGCGGAGTTCAGTCTGAGCTGTTGCTGCGATGCTTGAGAGCAGTACGTTGGCCGTCTGCACTTCCACCCGGTACACAAGCTGCAAGGCCCGCCCTGGGCTCATGTCCAATTACTGTCACAGAACAGAGGGCTTCAGGGTGCAGGCGCGTGCAGGCGCGTGAGGACAGCAACTGCACCTGATGGTAGTGAGGTGTCTGGGCTGATGTGGTGGCCGAAAAAAGTGGACAGCGGTCGGAGGCTATGCCTTGCGTATGGCTGCCGCCTGCCTGCAGGCACCGCAGCAGCCGCCGCATGAGGACGCCGGGCAGCTGGAGGCAGCGCAGACAGCCACAGGGTGGCAGGAAGCGCGGTACCTACTGCGCAAGGAGCCGCAGGTGCGTACTGCAGTGTACTGCTGTGTACTGCAAAATGTCGTAGGGATGAAGTGTCAAGGGGTCCTTGGGGGCTCAATGACCTGAACGATGAAGCCAATGGCGACAGTGTGTATGTGTCAGGAAGAGGCGCTGGTGAAGTGTAACTCCCGTGGGGCCATGCAGTGTGCATATGCATAAGGATAGAGACTGCACCTGGCAATGGCAAGGGAGGTTTCTGGGCTGATCTGGCGGCTGCCGCGCAACGAACAACAGTCTGATGATCTCAGGGTCGCTCCTGTAAGCGCGGTCTCTCTGTGATGGTTTGTGAGAACATCGGCATGTGTATGCATACATCCGTGTGTGTGCATGTGTGCAGGAGGGGTTTGTGACGACCTATCAGGCGGTGGTGGAGGCGCTGGCGCTGCTGGAGGGTGACGATACCGCCTCAACGCAAGACCAACCATCGCCACTGCACGACCCCACACTGCATGGCCGCATGGGTGCTCTTTCGGACCCGCCACCGCTGCATCAGCAACAGCTGGAATGCCATTATGGTGGTGATGGTGGCGGCAGTGGTGGTGGTGGTGGTGGTGGTGCTGAATTGGTGCATAGCAGCGACGGGACAAGTGCAACAGGTCGTGCGTGTTCGGCAGGAGGGCAAGCAGACGCAGGAGTGCAGCCCAGCGCGTTTGACGGCCGTGGCGGGGAGGATGCAGGCACCACTGATGTGCGCAGTGCGGGGCGGGTGAGGGGTGCGAAGGAAAGCCTGCGAGAGGCGCTGATGAGGCCGCTGCAGCTGATGACGCTGCACCAGGCCATGTTCGATCCCGCGGTGCGGTCCCGCATGGCGGGGGAGGCCGAGCAGCCGCAGCGCTCGCCGCAGCGCAAGCAAAGACCCACGGCCATGGGGGAAGCAGGCGCAGCGGATGCCTGAGCCCTGCAACGTGCTTTTATTGCTTGTATCCTGTACGATTTGGTGTCTGAGGCATTCCTAATGCTACCAGTTGTGCTTTTGCAGTGCCGTGTGTGGTTTTGCTTTGGCGTGGCTGTGTGCCTCCCCCCGCTTGCTGCACAGCAAGCCATGTGTGCTACGGCTGGAATTGCACACCGACTCCAGCTGTGCATCATGACCAGGCCACAACGGCACGCTCACCGATGTACGTGCTGATTTGATGCTTCTGCCTCTGCTTAACGTAAACGCGGTAGACACAACCCTGTGAGGTGACCCCCGTTAGCCTGCCTGGTTTATACTTGCTGGTGGTCATCATTCATCATTCCGCGCTCCAACACTTGCTTGAGTACCGACCGGCTGCAGCCGACCCAAGGTTTCTTGCATGCTTTGCGTTTGCTTTGCAGCATCCTGTCCTGCCACCACCACACCCTCGCTTCTCAGCAAGTGCTGCGACTGTCCGAGCCATTACTGGTTTTGGCTGTACGACGACCGGCTCGTTGATCGGGGGCACCGTGCTGCATCTCGAAAAGCTTTCTGGGTCTCTATACATTTCTGCCTGTACCGTCCAGCGCCGTACGCGGTCACTCATGCTGCCGGGGTGCTATTGCTTCCATCGATTGACGTGGCACACGATACAAACCCAGCTACAACCCCGCCTGTCGTTTTATTGCGTGCCCGTGCCCCACGTGGATTATCATTGCACACCCGCAGGTGCGGTGTGTGTCGGTCAATAATTTTGATGCAGGCCAAGCTGTTACAGTTACACATAATACAGATCAAGATTGTCCATAGCCAGCATGGATGGCAGAACACTGGCATGTCTCACTTGGGCCATTGCAGCCACACCCTCCTTCTAAACGATGCTGCATATGGGTACTGCACAACCATGCCACGTGACAAATACACTGTACATTCAAGCACTCTGCTGTCAGCTCACGATCGATGTATGAGCGATCGCCTCCTGGCTGAATTGCCTGCAAGGCAGCCCTGCCTCCACCTACTCTACCACGAAGACACTGGGCAGATGGATGAAAATATGCAATGCATGTGACAACACACGTGGCCATGCGGTCATCATTCGCATCCCACCCTGTTGACTGGCCACCGGATGAGCCCTGCCCAGCCCCGCCTGCCCACACAGGACAAGAACGGCCATGTGAGGCTGCATGGCTGCATGTGCTGTGGAAACACACACTGGACACTGGACACTGGACTGGCTGCTGCACCATGACAGTACAGCGGCACTCCAAAGTCTTAGCCGCGCACAACCACTCCCAGTGGACAGCGCTCGCGATTCAATCTAGTGTAGCCAGCAGCGGGTCAACAAGCACCGCCGACCGCATCTTCGAATCGCTGCCTGCTGTGATCATGCAGGTTGGGGCCGGACTGCCAACCCAAATGGCAGTCCCGCGCCATAATCATCGCCGGACGTGGGTGAATGCTGCTTCACCCTCTGCTGCCTCCCTCGCTCGCATGCCGCTGCCGGCTACAGGCGCCGACTCGTTGCCTGAAGTGCTGGCCGCCCAGCTTTGCAAGCTCAGCAGCTGCACAGTTGCCAGCGCAGCCGACCACGCCTGCCCTGCACTTCTCTGGTTCAGCGGTCCAGCCAAAAGGCTCACCCTCCTCCTCCGCATAATTCCTCCTGGGGGATTGACATGGGTCAGGGCTAGCCGTGCCCCCCCACGAGGTATCCGAGTCTGGATGTCTTGAGCCCCCACACGCACAGCACAAACAGGCGCTACACCTTCTTCACAGGCGCAGATGGGTCTGAGGGTCCGCCGGGTGCGGGGTAGCCCTGTTGGGGGTATCCCTGCTGGGGGTATCCCTGCTGGGGGTACGGCTGCTGTGGGGGATAGGGCTGCTGGGGAGGATACGGCTGCTGCGGGGCATATGGCTGCTGTGGGGGATAGGGCTGCTGCGGGGGGTATGGCTGCTGCGGCGCCTGGGGTGGATATGGTGCAGCCACTGTGGAGGCGAAGGCGTACAGGGGATAGGCACGCAATCATGTCAGCATAGGCATGTGTGCATGAAGAATTAAGGGGCCAAGCACATATGAGCGTCAGTGGCGCAGACAATGCGCGCGGCCGTGAGCAATGTACAGCCGTCCTCACACCACTCATCCTGCAGCACGCGGCTGCTCGCGTTGCACACAGGGCATGGCGTCGCGCTCACGCAGCTCGCTCACGTTGTGCACGTGACGTTGGTGGACTGCAAATCGGCCCAAATCCGTGGGATGTGTCAAGGCATGCTGTACAAGAAACAGCATGGAGATTCCTAAAGCGTGCAGGGTTGGGGAGCGCGTTCGTCGTCGTTCCGTCCCTCTGCTGCCACTCACCCGGAGCCCCCACAGCCACGGCCATGGGGTTGACGTCGACCGCAATGAAGTAATTGCCGTGCACCTGCTTGAAGTTCAGCACCGCACCTCCGTGGTTGAACGCTGCCTGGTGCCGGTTACATAGGTCCTGTTGGCAAGGTGCGCGAAGAAGGAACCACAGCAGGCGCGTGTGACTCGTGCTGAGCAGGCCAAGGCAGTTGATACCCACGGTAGAACAGATGGGTTCAGCGCTTCCTGGTCTATCAAGTAGGTATCTAGGTAAGGGTTTTACGTTTCCTCAAGACACGACGCCACGCTGGCAAGAGAAGCGCACATCGCTTCCAAACTCGCCTGCAGGCGGTCGCGCCAAGGTCCATAAGCTGCAGCATCCGGCTCAAAGCAAGCAAAGCCGAGAGCCAGGACTGTAGGTTTGAAAAGCACCAGGCAGCGGGTGCGCAAAAACAGCACCGGAAGGTGCAGCGGATCCTGTCGGTTTCGGTGTAGTGGCTCGAGGGTTGCAAGGCAAGAGCAAGTGGGAAAGGCATTGAAACCGTACAACACCATTTCCACTTACAGATAACACAGTTCTGGGCCCACCCACACCACGTTTCGGCGGTTGGCTTGGCGGTGTATGGGTGCTCGTGCGCGATTTGGTTGACCTGCAGCAACACAAGGAGGGCACATGCCAAAAATATGTCTCCCTGTTACTGGCAGATCGCAGTGGCTGCATACAGTGGCAACGCGGACCACGCACGCACCTCGGTCATGAACACCGACCACAGTTCAGGAGTGACACGCCCGTACAGCTGCGGGGGCAGGACCTCTGGCCGATGTGACACCTCTATCACTCGGCGCGCTCCCTGCAATACAACCGAAAGGTGCAGCACAGTAGACAGGGTGCTCACACAGGGCGCATCTGCCAGGAGCAAGTGCAGTTGAGGTAGGGCAGGGGGGCGCACCTCATTGCTCTTCTTAAACTCCACAACCACATGCGTAGCGGTTTCTTGCCAGGGCGCAGGCATCCCTGAGCCTGCTTGGGCTGCTTGGACTCGGTGCAAACGCCAACAAACGGTGTGTACGGTTACGTGTCAATTAATATCAGCGCTACAGGTAGACAGAATAGGGACCGAGCGTGAACGTGAAAGAGAGCTGTCCTCGTAAAACTGAGGCACTCCTTGCAGAGTTGCAGAGTCAAAGCTGCACCTGCTGGGGTGCAGGGGCGCGTAATGACTCGAGCGCGATGCCATGTACTGCCTTGATTACACTGGTAACTGGTGCACGCACTCGCCTTTGCGATTGCAGCATCCCACATTGACATCCTGCGTGCACTTGGGCGCCGAGTGGGGATGGCGGAACGGAGGGATCGAGGCTCACGGTGGACTAGGCTGGGGGAATGCACTATGGTGGAGACTCTCCACTGCAGGGGTTGCTCCTGGCGTGCAGAATTGGCGAATGCGAGGTGCGCGCAGGGGCAATGTGTAGGCACATGTGATGACGTTGCTACTCCAATGTGGACCCTGCTGCGAGGCCTTTTGTATGCACAGTTATGGCAGGTCCCAGCCAATGGTTGCGGCGCGCAACGCACCGTCATATGCCGACCCCACCAGCATCCTGGCAGCTGCATAATAGCTCGTTCACATATGCCACACCTTAGAATTCTGCAGCCAAAACTCTGTCAAAGCATACCACATTCCAGGCGCAAGCAACCGAGGTAGCGGGCAGTGTGCATGGTGTGGTGTGGGTCCTCGTGTGTGCATGCTGTTTTGTCGATACTCGATAGGTTCATGGGCCAAAGTTTGGGGCTTTGGGCCCTAGGCTGCACTCAGAGATGCATGTTGGGAATGACGTGTGAATTCTTCCGGCGAGGTTTTGCGTACCGCTAGTACTGCCTGCTGGTGCTGCATGCTGGCTTTGCTGTGCCGGCCCCACTTGTCGTCAGTAACCGGTTGGGCACACGCTTCCAAGGGCGGGCCCAAGCACAACGGCGGGCATGCATTAATCTTTTTTCAGTGCAGGGGAGAGCTTAGGGAGTGAATTGAGCGGATCAATACCTGTGCGCACTGGCCAGCTTACCGCGCAGGACCCGGCGCTCCCTGCTGGTTGCGATGGGCAGCCCCACGTATTTACAGGCATTCTTGGGCTGGTGCGATTGAGTGCGCGGCGCTCACATACCTATTCAGCCCACGCACAACCCTTGCAGACCGGAAGCACCCTGCATGATGCGTGTGAGCTCGTGCGGCCGCTTCAGACTGGCTATCATGCGATTGGTGGTGTACGCCCTGTGCATAAATCCTGTAAACCAAACGCCGCTAGTGGGACTCATTCGGTCATGCACATGCTTTGGCTGGTTGCAGGCAAGGGCAGGGCCAGGCAGGGCAGCAATAGCCACCCCCCACACGCAAGTTTGCAGACGGATCAACCTTCTCGTACACCGCCTGCCAGGTCAGCCGGCGTAGCCAGACATATGCGTGCGCTCGCGGCAGTACGATGTCGGCTGGTTGCACAGACTGCGCTGGTTGAGTCTGCATGGAAGGCATTGCGAGTTCAGTGGCGGGCGTGGGAGGGTGCGTGCCACACTCTGACGGCACCCACAAAATCAAGCGTGGGTGTGGGCGCACACGTTGCACTGGGCGGTGCCTGCAGCTGAGTGACTGAAACGCTCTGCAGGAACCGCATGGCGTGTGTTACCCCTGTAACAGAAACCGGAGGGGCAGCAAAACGACCCAGGACTGCGGTTCGGCATTACGCCATTACCCCATGTGTTCAGTCGATGGCGCACGACCGTGGAGAAGCTCGAAGCACCGCTCCAACCCATTATGAAAGCGTATCCTGGGTTCTCATTCCACAACCAGTTACTTGACGAGCAGGTTCAGCCGACGTATTGTTTCCTCGGGCCCGTGCTGGCAATCCAATCCATCTTTTTGGTGAACGACACTGAGCCGATCAACCATACGTCAGAACCACAAATTTCTCTGTTCGTTTACTTTCACCTTCCAGTAGCTGCATTGCGAAAGCTAGGTGTTGTTTAGCTGAGCTTGCTTCTCGCGTGGTATTAGGTGAGGGCCGGTTTGCCGAGCACCCGAGCGCCCCACAATGGCGGAGGACACAAAGCCCCGCGATACCAGCAAGGATAAGGAGGCAGCTGGCAGCAAGGACAAGGACGACAAGAAGAAAGATGCCAAGGGCAAGAAGGAGGACAAGGAGGCTGAGCTGTCAGAGGAGGATCTCGAGCTCAAGCGCAACTTGGACCTGATGGTGGAGCGCATCAGCGATCCAGACGTGGGCGTGCAGAAGCTGGCGCTCAGCTCCATCTGCGCTGAGATCCGCTCCGCCACCGCCTCCATGACCTCCGTCCCCAAGCCTCTCAAGATGCTGCGCGAGCACTACGATGAGCTGAAGGCAAAGTTCGAATCCATGCCGGTGACCAACGAGGCACGCGCAGCTCTCGCCGATGTTTTGTCAGTGCTGGCGACAACCAAGGAGGCAGAGCGGGAGACGCTCAAGTTCCGCCTTGCTGGGACCGCCGGCGATATCAACGTGTGGGGGCATGAGTACATGCGCCATCTTGCCGGCGAGATCGCCGCTGAGTATAAGGCCAGGACAGCAGATTCTGACACAGCCCTTGCCACCGCTGACCTCATGGCCCTGGTGACTCAGATTGTGCCCTACCATATGAGCCACAATGCGGAGCCAGAGGCTGTTGACCTGCTGCTCGAAGTCGAGCGCCTTGACCTTTTGGAGCAGCACGTCGACGACAAGAACTTTAACAGGACATGCCTCTACCTCACCTCCTGCACCGCCTACCTGCCTGAGCCAGATGACACCACAGTGCTGAAAATGGCGCACTCGATTTACCTGAAGCACCAGCGGTATCACGACGCGCTACGTGTCGCGCTGCGCATGGGCAACCGTGAGCTTATCGACGCCACGTTCAACGCGTGCTCAGGTGCGCTTATATCAGCATGCTGCCTTCTTGATATAGCCGAGTCTATGCAAAGTTGTGCGTTGAATGGCTGCTCTGCACATGCAAGTCGAGACTGGCTTTGGCTGTTTATGACTCGCAGATTCGTTGGAAAAGAAGCAGCTGTGCTACCTGCTCGCACGCCACGGGCTCATGCTTGACCTGGAGGATGGGCCGTGCGCAGTAGAGGACTCGGACTTGCGGGACGCACTGCGTGAGGTGCGTGGTCATCCGGGCCCTTGACCCCCGAAGTGTGCAAAACCCACCCAAATGCCCTTACTCCGCCATATGCAAGCGAATCATGATCAAGGCATGTGCGTTTGGTTTGCGCTGCGCTTAGCACCACCTGAATTGTTACGGTCTCGGAGCTCCCTGTGCTGTATGCTGGTTGAGCTTGGGCCGTAAGCTTGAGCTGTGCTGTGCTGTGGTCTGCAGGTGATGAGCAACAGCAAGCTATCGGAGCACTTCCTAGCACTGGCCAGGGATCTGGACGTCATGGAGGCAAAGACCCCCGAGGTGAGCAGGGTAAACAGCACGCAATGGCAAACAAATGCCCAGCCGTAGTCAGCCAGACCGGAAAGTGTGGGATACCAGCATGACTGCCAGGGGCTTGCTAACCAGTTCGCCGCTGGGGTATTATGTGGTTTTGAGCCCGAACGCGCCGTGCCCTGAAACATATGCGCCGTATGTTCGTGGTCAGAATGTCAGCTGTGGCGTCAAGTAATGAAGTGAGGTGGGAAACCGTGCATGCCACAGCCATGGCTAGGGAACAGTTGCCCTGTAAACTGGTGATTTTTACCTTGTCCAGCGGGTGCTTGTGTGGTGTGTATGCGCAGGACGTGTACAAGTCTCACCTCACGGAGGGCCGCAACCCCAGCGGCGCCAACGTGGACTCCGCGCGCCAGAACCTGGCATCCACCTTTGTCAACGCCTTCGTCAACGCGGGCTTTGGCCAGGTGCGTGCTCAGCGCAGCATACACAACGCAGCGGCGTGAAGCTGCCCTCGGCTCGAGCCTGCAACACGCTGCACTCATGCACTGCCGAAAACCTCGGCCACACATGCATACATGTTGGATAGGTGGCATGTGCTAATCGGTGAAACCGAGAACCAACGGTAACGCTCCGTGTACACACGTTGCGTGGGTCTTGGGATGTGTGCATGTTGAGGTGAGCGCCGCCGCATACACGCGCACGCGCCTGTCACCAACACCTGCCAGTGCCGCGGGCAGTGTGGATGGACAACGCGCCCTCGCTGTCTAAGCGTGCTCTGCCACATGGCCATGCGTTGCGCCAAACACGACCGACCTTTGGTGCACCTTTTTTGTGTGGTGCCAGCTCGCTTCCGATTCGATATGGGCTTTTCACCTTGCGGCTCATTTGCTGTCACACGCTGCCGGCGCGTTGCAGGACAAGCTGGTGACGGTGAGCGCAGAGAGCGCCGGCAGCGACTCAGTGCACTGGGTGAGTGGCGATGAGGGTCAAGGACTCAGGGGTTCGGCAGCTTGGGTTCAGGGTCCAGCATTTGGTTGTAGGGTTCTTGGGTTGGTTGTAGGGTCCAGCATTTGGTTGTAGGGTTCAGGGGTTGGGTTGCGCCACAGGTGCGTTGGAGCCTGGCTTGAGGCAAGGTGTGTAGCATGGTGCATGGGGGCCCCAGGTGGACGCGTGCAGGCGGGCGCAGAAGCGGGGAACGGCAAGGGCGAATCCCCGTTCCAGGCGGTACGGCGGTGTGCGTGAGGTGGAGTCCACGTGGAGCCCACCCGTAATCCATACCGGGTGACGTTTACCACGTACGCCCGTCAATGCCATCCATATCACAGATCTTCAAGAACAAGGACCACGGCAAGATCTCTGCCACGGCCTCGCTGGGCATGATCACGCTGTGGGACGTGGAGGGCGGGTTGCCACAGATCGACAAGTACCTCTACTCCACCGACAACTACGTAGTGGTGAGTTGCCGCTGTGTTGCCCCCCGACCCCTGGCTGCATCACCGTGCATCCTTGGACGGCAGTGGTTGTCGGGTGCCAAATCAAGGCGGATAGCTTGGCCTGCTACACCCCCTGCACAACCACGATTGCTTGACCTGCTTTGTGTCCTGCTGGATGCGGCTGCGCGTGTGTGCGATCAGGCGGGAGCGCTGCTCGCAATCGGCATCGTCAACGCGTGCGTGCAGAACGAGAACGACCCTGCGTTTGCGCTCATCTACGACTACGTCAGCCACGCGGACGTCAACATACGCACCGGTGAGCGAAGCGTACCTCCATGCACAGCTGGTACACACATGGCTCGTGCACGCACGTGCAGGGACGCGGTGGTGTGGCGGTGCATCGTGCGGCTGCCCACCGTCATCCTCATTCCTCACACCCCCAACCTTACACGCTCAACCCTCCAACCCCCGACCAAACTCCTCCCCAAGCTCCTCCCCACAACCGCTCCTTCACGCTCTTTCGCTTTTGCCCTCTCACCTGCACCTGCTTGCACCCTTATACTCACCCGCGTGCCTCCTCCTCCCCTCTCCCTCCCCCCTCCTCCTACTGCCCCCTACTGCGCAGGCGCCATCCTAGGCCTGGGCCTGGCGTACGCGGGCACCAGCCGTGCGGAGGTCTCTGAGCTGCTGAGCCCCATCGTGGAGGACAGCGAGGTGGCGATGGAGGTGGCGGGCTTCGCGGCGCTGGCGCTGGGGCTGGTGTACCAGGTGGGTGCAGGGGTTTAGGGGTTGACACATCCTCGATTTAGGGGTTGACGAATCCACCGAATCCACGGTTTAGGGGTTGACAAGTCTGGGGTTTAGGGGTTAGCCAGTGTATGGTTGAGGGGCTGGCGAGTCTGGGGTTAGGGGGTAAATGAGTCTAGGGTTTGGTGCACGCAGCTCTCTCGCGTGCATGTGTGGCTTCTCCTAACCTCTCTCGAGGGTGGCCTTGGGCCTCTGGCTGGCCGGCCGAGGGTAGACAACAGAGCTGACAGGCGTCACATGGCTGACAGGCGTCATGCGTCCAGCCAGGGCTGAATGGATCTGGCGCCCAGGGCTTTTACGCTTAACTGCTTTTCTGGCGCCTGCGAGCGGCTCGCTCGTGCTGCCGTCCTCGGCAAACTCACACTGGACGCAAGCAGCCCTGAGCCCCAGGCGCAGGTTTCCCCCCTGGGTTGTCCATGACGGGGGATCGCCGTGGCGGAACACCTTCACCTGGGGTTCAGGGCAGGCATGCTGGCATGTGCAGGGCTCGGAGGCTGCGCTGCACTCCTCTCGACTCATAGTACTGGCTGTTCCGGTCCTGTGTGTGAGGGCGACCCGATCCAAGGCTGGCAGGCCAAATGAAAACCGCAACAACAAGCGAGCACACTGCCCTGCCCCATGCTGCCCTTTTGCCGCCCGCTGCCGGCCTCTGCTGCCCGCTGCTGCTGCCTGCTGCCCGCTGCTCCTGCCCTCTGCTGCTGCCCTGTGCTGCTGACGTTGCTGCTCCTGCTGCCCACTGCTACTGCCCAATGGCACACCCTGCAGGGCACGGCCAAGGAGGAGGTGGTGATGAGTGTGCTGCAGGCGCTGATGAGCCGGTCTGACGCTGACCTCACCACGCCATACGCCAAGTGAGTAACACGCGGTGGTGTGCTGAATGTGTAGCGACTGCTTAGGCTAGCGACTGCAGTTGAATACCCATCACACAAGTGATGTATGGCTGCACATGCATGCAGACTCCGCACGCATCCTTCCCATGAATCCATCATGTGATTCATGGCGCATGAGGGGTTTTATCACATTTGGGTTGGGGTCAGGACGTAGGCTGCAACGGTATTGAGGGTGTGTGTACAGCATTACGATGGTGCAATAATCGAACGACTTCTGCGGGGGAGCAGCCGGCCGTTGCTCATCTCGATTCACACTCGTTCGAAAGCGACGAGCCGTTTGCGGCTCCGCAGTGTTCGGTGGTCTCCTGCCGCTGTGCAGCGCACACGCTTCTCCAGCTGTGTGCGCTGCCTGGCTCTCGCCGCGCTGCACATCCTCACTGCGCACCCGCGCACGCTTGTGCCGCGTCCATTACGTGGACTTCTGTACTGCTGATCCTGTCGCTTGTACCGGTTTGGTTCAAGGTTGAACTGAACCTCGTGTGCGCATGCCTGACTGCGTGATCCTAACAAAGGGGCTACGCCACAATAACGTGCCGCTGCTGCTTCTGCATCAGCAGCCTGGGCATGACAAAAGCTCTGGTATGCCACACCACACAACGGCGTGCTCCCCAGTCATAGCGGTACCCCAGCGCATGTGCACACAACACAAGCGTGATAGCCACAGGTGCCATGGGCTCCCCCAACATGTTGTTGTTGTTATGTGTTGTCGCGGGCAGGTACATGTGCTTGGCGCTGGGGCTGCTCTTCCTGGGCAAGCAGGAGACCGCGGAGGCCACGCTGGAGGTGAGTCATCACCTCATTAGTCATCACCTCATTTGCCATTGCCTCATCACCTCATTAGTCATGGCCTTGACACGTTTCCCACCGCCTTTGCCATTGCAACCGGGCACCAGGCTGCCTGTTATGTCAGGAGTCCACAGAACTCCCAACGTGTATGCGTGTGCGTTTGTGCGCGTGTGCAGGTGGCGCGCACGCTGAGCGAGCGCGTCAGCCAGTTTGCGGTGACGACGCTGGAGTCGTGCGCCTACGCTGGCACGGGCGACGTCCTGCGAGTGCAGGTGGGTGCAGGCAGTATAACAGGTGGCGGTGGAGCAATACTAGCGAGATGTGTGCAGGCGCGGACAGGTGGTTGTAGGTGTGTGCAGGTGTGTGCAGGCGGCGAGATACCATGCACACGGTCACAGGCGCTCACAGCGGCCTATCCTTCAATGCCCTGCTAGCTGCCAGCAACGCTCAGCAAAGGGCTGCGCAGCCGGGATTTGGTGATTCGTGGCACAGAAGGCAGGTGCTCATACCAACATGTTAGAGTTGTTTACACAGTACTTGGTCCCGTTAAACGGTAAGCGCTCACCAGGGCACTGCAGGTGGCACGGCCAGCCCGAGAGGTCTCCATCACAAACGGTGTGGTGTGGTGACTGAGCGGGAAGTGTGCGTGTTGGCATGGCAGCTCCCCCCTGCGTCCCCATGTGCCGCAGCTCGAGTGCTGAGGTGCATCTCAGCACCGCGGCCAAGCCACCTGCCTGCCTGCAATATGCAGCACGGGTATCCTACCTGCTGCGTGCAACATGCGACATGCAACATGCAGCTGGTAAGGTACCTGTGGTGCATGTTGCAAGCAGGCAGGTCAGCAGGTGGCTCAGCACTGGCGATGAGATGCACTGCTGCATGTACGTTAAGGGTGTGCGATTCAGCACAGGTGCTGAGGTGCTGGGAGCAAGGGGATGCTGAGGTCTTAGCAACTACATTCCAGCACAGGATAGCGTGCTGTGTCCTGCCAGGACTCGAAGATGTGCCGCAACCGAGGACCAGCGTTGGCCAAATCACCCATGTGCGCTGTACTCGTGCATGTTCTCTCCGCCAATGCATTGGTTGAATCTGTGTGGTGGAGGGAGAAGACCCAGGGCCCACCATTTCTTGGAGATCAACCACAGTGCATGCAGAGGCACCCCAGCAGCCCATGCTTCACCATGCTGTATCTGCCGCAACCGCCATGCCTGGCGGATCATTGAGCCCTGCTGATTGATTGTTTCGTGTGTTGCTGGGCGCGTGCTCTGCCGCGGTGCCACTGCGTCTGTCCCGCTGCAGGCGCTGCTGGCGCAGTGCGGCGAGCATATCACAACGGAGGATGACGCGGGCTGGAAGGTAAGAGCGCCGCAGTGCATTGCGGTTGGCAGCCTCGCTCCGAGCGCATCGCCTTGACACAGCCTCGGCTTCGGGGCGTTGCTTAACGGCTTGCCAGGCAGTACGTTGTGGCAGCGGCCTGTCACGATCCTACAGCTGGCTGTTGCTGTGGCCTGCTGTGTTGGTTCATGCGGTGTCACCTCGCAGATTTAAATGCCGTACCCCTAGTGTGCAGGACACTATGTCTCATGTGCCCCTCCTTCACGTGCGTGCCCCTAACATGCGTCCTCAACTGCCCATGCGTGCGCTTGCCTCTGCCGCTGTGCAGGCTGGCCACCAGGGCCCAGCTGTGATCGGCCTGGCCATGATTGCCATGGCGGAGCCTCTGGGGGCGCAGATGGTACAACGCTCCCTGGAGCACCTGCTGCAGGTGAGCGGCCCCCTCTGGTGTTAACACAGCATAGCTGGTCCCCATTTTGGGGGAGCATGACCTGTTTGACCAACACGCTCCTGATGCAGCATAACATAGCATGTGCTGCAGGTGAGCGGCCCCGCGCTGCCTGCCCTGGGCCGACTCAACGCCGCCAAAACCAGCCCTGGCAGCAGCGGCAGCGGCTGGTGATGGTCTGATGGAACTCCGCAGATAGATTTGCCTGGTGAATACCCTTCACGTGAATCCTTTCGTGCACGTCCTAAATGTACCGCATGTCCTAAATGTACTGTGTGTGCGTGTGTGCGTTTGCATGTGTGCAGTACGGTGAGCCGCCTGTGCGGCGGGCAGTGCCGCTGGCGCTGGCGCTGCTGCACACATCCTCGCCGGACCTACTGGCCATGGACACGCTCAGCAGGCTCAGCCATGACCAGGTGGGATGGGGTGGGCTGGATTGCTGGTGAGGTTGTGCGGGTGGGAGGCGGGGGAGGCGGGGCGGGTGACATGGTGAGGGAGGCGAGGGATGCAATGGGTGAAGGGGGCAAGTTTGGGTAGGGGTAGAGGGCCGGGTGGGGGGAAGGGGGGGGGGCGGTGGGCGTGGGAGGGTAGCAGAGGTGAGGGGGTGAGGCGACCTGTGGGTGCAGAATTGCCCACAGGTCAACGTGCCCAGGCTGACCTGGTCGTGCCCTTCTTGATGGACTGCCTGCATGCTGCGGTTGCGAGTGGTTGCACAGCACACCATGCACAACCACGCATACGCAGCCGTGCCGTCATGCGTGCACATTGAACCCCTCGCGCCTTCCTGGGGTGTTCCACCTGGCCCTACCGTGCTTGATGGTTTAGGGGTTAGGGGGACTGCCAAAATCCAAAATCCCAACGCACGCCTCCTGCATGCGTGCAATGGGCGATCGCTTCGACATGCATGTGGTCGGTCATCAATTCATCATGTGCGTGTTGACGCTGACTTGCGCGACCTGCATGTCGATGTTCGTTGGACACCACCACGTCATGCAGGACCCTGAAGTTGCGCAGAACGCGATCCTTGCGCTGGGAATCATGGGGGCAGGTGAGTCGGTGGTGTGTGTGGGGGGGCGGGGGCCGCCGGGGGGGCGGGTGGGGACGCCGGCAGTCACAGGGGCGCAGTCATGGAGTGCAGCAGGTGACGCTGCCAAGTCCACAGACGTCATAAACCGCACGGGATGGTCACGATTCACGAGTCATACCGCACACAACGCCGGTAGTTTGCAGGCCCGGTTGTGCACACTTGCCTCTTGCTTTTGGCGCGTTGATCACATCCTCGCGAGTGCGCTCCCTCTCACTCTCTCCCTCGCTTGCCCGCCCTCGTCGTCATGTATCGTCCAGGCACGAACAATGCGCGCCTGGCGGGTATGCTGCGCGGCCTTGCGTCGTACTACTACAAGGAGCCGACGTCACTCTTCCTAGTGAAGGTGAGGCGCCGCCAATCCAGTACAGTCTGTATTGGATTATATGATCTGTACTGCATGGATTGTGAGGTGTTTCCTGGATTGCATGGGAGAGCTGTTTGGATTAACATCCACAGCTGCACTGTTTTGTGTACCGGTGCGGAGACACTTCATTGCTTCGATTCACGTATGAGCATGCTGACGCTGCAACCATCATCATGATGCTGTGCTGCAGTGTGCACCCAATGCAGCTTGCTTCTTAATGGAACTGCAATCGGGTGGTTGCCTGGATGGCGTTGGTTGCCGAGGTTCGCAGTTTTAACCTTGCCGGCTATTGCTGCCCTGTAAACGACCCTCCCTCCTGTGCATGTGTATGCTGTGTGTGCGCGTGTGTCAAACGTGGCCACTGCAGGTGGCTCAAGGGTTGGTGCACATGGGCAAGGGCTTGATGACCATGAACCCCTACCACACAGACAGGCAACTGCTGTCAGGTGAGCACGCCGCATACGATGCATGTACCAGGCCTTGCCTGGCTGTGTCTTGCCCTGCCCTGTCCAGGTTGGGTTCAGGGCAAAGGGTTTGGGGCGGTGTGCTACTGTCGAGCCATGCCTACACTGCCTAGCCTTGTGAATCTCGTGCATCCTGGCCGCCGCACCACCACGCCACATGTGTGTGTGCCATTGAGTGGCACAGTGCTGGGTGGAGCAGCATCGCAGCCTTCTTGCTTGCATCGCATGACGCGTGGAGTTCTGTCGCCTGACGTGCACCGCAGTTGCGATTTAGGGAACCTCGCTCCCCTGCTAGCAATTGATTGCATCCTGGCATTGCACTTGCATCACCCTCCCAACACACTCGCACGCAACCACACACGCATGTGGGGATCACTCTGCATGGCCCCATGGGCGCTCTTTCTGATATACACTCATGCACACTCCCCTCCCATATAACTGCACGGCCCCACGGAAAGCACACTGCATGGCCTCATGGGGAGTGAATTACTTACACACACCCCTCCCCCCTCCCCTCCCCTCCCTGTAGGTATCACCTGGCATAGCACCCTGGCGTCGCATACGCACACACGCATGCAGGAATCACTGCGCATGGCCCCATGACATTACAACTGACAAACTACTGCGGTGTGCAACCCCACTGCCCTGCCTGTAGGTATCGCGCTGGCGGGCGTGCTGACGGTGCTGTTCTCGTGCCTGGACCTCAAGGCCAGCCTGGCCGGCAAGCACCACTACCTGCTGTACTGCCTGGCCACCGCCATGAAGCCACGCATGCTGCTCACGCTGGATGCTGAGGGCAAGCTGCTGCCCGTACCCTGCAGGTGCGACCCGCCGTGTGCACACCACCTGCACTCGCCACCATACCACCGGGATGCCTGGCGCCAAGGAGCATACGGTCACCTGACTGCCTGTGACCAGCAATGCCTGCCTGCCAGCGTTGCCAGCGTGGTGATGGCCAGTGGGGGTTTCATCTAGGGAGGGTTGTGAAGGCTGGTGTGTTGAGCATGTGCCGCTGTGGCTTCTCAATGTCGCACTGTCTGCCATCTATAAACAACACACACAAGAATACCGAAGAGTGATGCATGATTGTGCTGATCGTCAAGGGGTGTGCTGTTCCCCCCCCCCCCCCCCACCCCCCC
>BDDA01000760.1:37432-48303 GCA_001662385.1 Chlamydomonas asymmetrica
GGCGGTGGACGTGGTGGCTCAGGCGGGCCGCCCCAAGACCATCACTGGCTTCCAGACACACACCACGCCGGTGCTGCTGGGCAACGGCGAGCGAGCAGAGTTAGCGACCGAGCAGTACATCCCGCTGAGCCCCACCCTGGAGGGGCAGGTCATCCTCAAGAAGAACCCCGAGTACGTCGCCATGGACGAGTAGATCGAGCAGACAGGCGTGTCAGGACACTTGGCGGCGGCCGTACGCATTACTCGGAGCCTGTCAAGAGTGGTCCAGGATGGACCACCAGTGGGTGTGTGCATCCCTTTTCCATTCCCCGTTCCCTGCTGCGTACCATGCAGCAACCAGCAATCCTGCCACGCCGTCTGCCATGCCTTACCCTTGCTGTGCTGGGGCCTTGCGGGAAAAGGGCTGCGCATTCCCTTTGTGTTACACCAGACGTGCAGAACGCACACGTTCCTTACTGAGCGGCCGCACGCACTTTGGATGCAGCGGAAGCAGGTGCATAGGAGACGTGCGTGGGCTGCACCAGTACGTGTTTTGCAACGAGTCCATACCTCGTATGCTTGTCCTCCCAGGAGGAGGATAGGATCCTTGGTTTAGTGAGGCGCCACAAGAGTTGAAAGCGGCATGCGAGGTGCGGTGCGCTGACACAACGCTGCGTCATGCTAGCGGGGCCTTGACGCCAGCACGCAAGCTTCATGCGGCGCGCGTAACAACCAAGGGCGACCTAACCGTTACGGTTTAACACTGCTGGGCTCCCACTGGCACTGTGAGCTGCTCATTTGTGTCCCAGCGTTGCTTGTGTACAGTGTTGGCCGTCATTGTGGCGGACGCGCACCTCCAGACATACAAGCGCTCGGCTGCTGACCCTACGCGCCATCCTGCCCCACTTCTCAATCCTGGGCCGGGTTCAGACCACGTTTCTACATGCACTATGTTATAACGTACTGTGTTCTGATGGCCCTTCTCTCCCTGCATCCTTAGGCTTGTGCCGTCCAGCTGCCTACGGTATGTCCCTCCCCAGTTTTCTCTGCATGGCCGCCCTTGCAGCTCACTCAGCTCACTGACCTCATCCGCTTAGTGTCTGTGTGCGCACGTGCGTGAGTAGGAATGTGGTGCGGCGCGAGCACCGCACCCCGAGAGGTGCATATGTTGCATAAGCATGCGAGCATGTAACGAGCTGGCGAGTGTAACGCACCCTAGTTGTTAGCACATTGCTTGACAAGACATGCTGGGGTGGAGTGGACAAAACCAACGGTGCTTGCACTTTATGGGTGCACTTGGGCGGGGGCTGGCAGGTTAGCGTGACTCTCACAGCTTGGCTCTGAGCTTGGCTATCAGATGTCTCCCGGCTCTGAGGCTTTGCGCACACTTCATCAGCAGGCCAACCACACACGCTATGCACTGACATTGCGTTGACCCTGGCTGAACAGAGTTGGGCATTGCGCGTGCGACATACTTCGCACCACCTACCTCAGACTTTGTACGCCTTGCCCGAGTTATACAGAGGAGGACACGTGCCTTCGCTGGCAACGAGAACGCAAGCGTGACCTCAGGACCTGAACGGACCACCCAAACACGGGGGACCTTTGATTCACAGAAAGGCACACCGCGTCACCAAGTGGGGTCAGACCAATCCACCTAATAAGCCCCAGATACTTTATGTGCCAGTTAATGTCGTTCGCTTCCAGTTGAAGTCACTTCCAGTTGAAAAAGTGTGAGCGTGACGCCGAACTTCATGTAGCTTGCGGACGGAAGCATGATACACGCATAGCCAGGAGCCACTTCCGAGCTGTGCTATAATCAGGTAGCTTTACAGTGGATTTTCAGCTCCTGGCGTGGAGGACATTATTTTGCTCTGCGCCGTCGCCTCCAGGTGGCATGCATACATGGCACGCGCACGCTCTTCTTCCCGAGCCGTATATATAGTGGGACACACAGTGAGGGCCGTGAGGGACGGGCACAGCTCAACTGTTGTTACACTGGTTGGGCCTGCTGGATCTTATCACGGCTCAGGTATTACGTTCAGCAGTTGTAGGTTCTGCAACGAACAAAGATAAGCAGACAGCGAGACTGCGTCTGGAACACGCACGTGTCCTGCATGGGTCCTGTACAAGGCCCGCAGCTAGTCTGTCAGTTGAATTTGCTTCAGCATGCTAGCTAGCACGTTCTGACACTCGCTGGGGTGGTAAAAACTGCGCCTTACCACCTGTACTACCTTCGCATCTTGATTCATCGCAAGAGTGACAGGGAGGAGGAGGAGGAATCGCTGAGGATTTCGCTTCACTTCACCATTATATAATAAGTGGCCACCGCAACCGTCCCAGTTCTGTGTGCATGTCGGTGATACACTGTCCAATTGTCACACTCAGCGGCCGCCGCTGGTCCAAGCAAGTCTGTGTTTCAGCACGACCCGTTGACCTCCTCTGTTGAAGCACACAAAGACTGGAACAGTCTATACAACTGGTGGACCTCATCGACTTATCGTGCTGAGTCGTGCACTGACAGCTGGAGCAAGAGCAAGCAAGGTAAGGCAAGCCTGCCGCATGACGGGCAGTTGCAGCGTGTCACTCTCAGCCAGCAGCCAGACAAGACGCTCTGCTGTCAGATCTCGGTGTATTCAGAGGTCACTCAAGCGCAGTACTTGGGAGCACCAATGACAGTGCATGAAATTTGCTGTGTCGTGTGTGAAGCACGTCAATCAAGCACGTGCGCATTATCAGGCACTGATCGATGGCGTGCTCCAGTCTCACCTCAAAGGAGGAAACGCTGCACCAGACACCCTGACAGGTTGCTGTGATGAACATATGTTGCTGCATGTTTGGTAACACATATATGGACGGACCTGTCACAGTAGCCTAGGCGTCATGGTTGCCGCCGCTTGCACGCTGGATGACCACTGAGTTGCCGTTCGCGTTCTCGCGCGGCGCTGCCACACTCAACACCTCACACCGGCATTAGTGGTTGACAGCTGCAGCACCGCCTTCACGCGCACAAGGTGCACATCTCTCACTTCAGGAGCCCTGTTGGAATCACAGACTGCACGGCCCACCAACGCACGCGCAAACGCAAAACAAATTCCTGCAGAACGTTTAAACCGAAGTCCTCAGAGCTTTTCACATGGCTACATCATGTCTGTGCGACTGGACTGTCAACAGGTACATCCTGCTCATACTACAGCTCCGTCATCATGGCAGGCTGCCAGCGTGAAGCGACGACCCAGCAGGCTGCTCAAGCCAGACCTCGCACAACCTGCGACAAACTCAGGCGCCGTGTAACAGTTGCCCCCCGCGGCCTTGTGGCGTCCTTGGCAGCCATGGCCTGTATCCAGTGCCTCCTGCTCCTCCTATCGGCCACCCCGACTGCTTTTGCCATCCGCCAGCCCTTCCACCGCCCAGGCGCTTTGAGCCTGCAAGCAAAAGAACCGTCACTGGCAGCCCACACCGCCCTTGCCGCTCGCCGCCGGCTGCATCAGGGTTCAACCAGTACAACAGGGACGCTGCCAGCTGGCAAAGAGGTGTTAGCACGCCCGGGCGACTTCATTAGCATCACCCTCAATGTGGCGCCCCAGAACAACGAAAGCCTCGCCGCCAACGATGTCGCTGGACTGGTTGCGCACTCCGCCGCGATTGCCAATCCCATCTACGCCACTGACACCTACTTTGTAGAGAGAGAAGAGGGGGACGCCGGCGCCGATGCTGAGCAGGAGCAGGAGGAGCAGGAGCAGGAGATGATGGAAAACACAGAGTACTACAGGAGTCAGGTATGTGTGTGCATGCCTAGGGGGTCACTGTTACAGGGTGGTAGTCTCGCAAGCGCTACTGCCACCGACAATTGCACCGACCTACACATGGTGGCACTAGTGACAGTGCAAGTGTTCGGACCTGGCTTGTTGCCTTCGGTTTGTATGGCGCTAGCTGCTTCAGACTGAATATCTGTCTAGGTGGTTGCAAGAGCCTTACGGCATTGTCACTGGCCTGAAGTGCATTCGGTATGCATGAGGGTTACGAAGGTTGTGCAAGCCTGCTATGTTGGACAAGCCGTGCGTGTCCATGCCCTTCTTGTTCAACGGTTCTTGAATGCTGCTTCCACACATGCACGCTTGTCTGCAAATCCACACATGTTTCAACATGTGTGTATGTGTCCTTCAGGTGCCGCCGCCTGATGTGGGCGTCCTCGCGTCGCTCCCTGGCAGTTCAATTCCGCCCGCAAGCACGGCTGCTGCTGGCACCGCAGCTCCTGGCCAGCAGTGGGCGGTCAAGGGCCTAGACTACCACGAAGCTGCAGCAACGGGCAACGGGTGAGTGCGGTACATGTGTAAGCGCCCAGTCTCCGCGTGACTCGCCCGTGTCGCTGAACGCCATCCCACACCGACTGACACTACTGTAACACCTGGAATTTGATCGTCCTTGTGTTACTTGCAGAGGCTATGACCCTCCAGACCTGTGCATGGCGGTCGGCGGTGACTTCATGGTGCACGTAAGTGTTGCACACCCACAGGCGTGCCTTGGCTTCCTTCCAATCCTGAACATCCCCTCGAATGTTCCAGTGTTTGGCCATGCTAGCTGTCACATGCATCATATGCCTCAGCCACCTGTGCAGTCCCTTTTCATGTTTGGTGGTGGTGACACACGACGCTGCACCACACAGCAAACTGCATGTCATGCGTCATGCAGGGCGTCAATCTGGCCCTCAGGTTCTACAGCTCCGACGGCGGCTCACCCATTGTCTCCAGCGCGATCGGCCTCAACGCATTCTTCTCAACCACGCGTTCTCTGAGCGACCCCACATGCGTCTACGACCCTGACACACAGCGGTGCGTTGTTGACATGCATGCAGGCGTGATGTATGGGGGAATGTATGTGGGTGTGGGCATGGGTAGCAGCGTGTGGCCAGCCTCTCAGCCGGGCAGCGCCTGCTTGCTGCAGATGTTGATCTCGGTGTTGCATCCAGTTGCAGTCGCGACGGGATCGTAGTGCCGCCGGTTTGTGCTGTGTGTGGGTGTGTGGGGTCTCCCTCGTTGGTGGGGTGTAGTTGTGAGATGGTTAGCCCTCCATTTTTCAGGCCTGGACGCCTGCTGATTCCCTTGCTAGTGGCTGTTGTTTCGGCCTTGTCCGCTCTGCCTTTCTTTCTTTTGTCCCTGTCCCTGCCTTTGTCCCGGCCAGGTTTGCGGGTCCCAGGGGTCTCAGGGGTTTAGGCTTGCCTTGTCCGTTAATGCCTGCTTCGTCAGCGGTTTCCTTGCCTCACCTGTAACCATTCCCGTCCAAACAAAAACAAAAGACGCTGCGTCAATATATACTTAGTGTGTGGTTGCTGCTGTCACAGTTGCTGCAACCTCGTGCACCATGCTCATTGCCCTCTTTGTCCCTGGCTGGGGCGTGCAGGTTTTTCCTCAGCATCATCGCGTATCGTTACAGCAGCACCGCTGGAACCACTGACACCGTCATCTACACTGCGGTACGTACGTTGGTGCACCGGATAGTGTGGTACGGTACATGCGTGCTCATTTTGCATGTGCAACGGAGGCAAATATTGGTGCAATGTATTGTTGAGCTTGTGGCTGCATTGGGATGTATACAGCTATTGAAACTCACAGGTCCCACATCCAACCATTGATGTAGCTGTCAGGCCGCCTGCATGAATGTGTGCATTGCTGCGTTGAGGCTGTGCTCGCCCACCCTTGCCCTGCCCCTCCCCCCACGGTCAGGTGCAATCTCTGTTCATACGCTGGGACAAGGAAATGCGCATGCGCACGCTGCATGGCCCCTCGGGAATCAACCAGCATGCCCCTTGGGTGCTCCTCCTGACACACACTCGAACACGACACACACCACCGCCATGATCACCAGTTACAACCCATCTAACCTAAAGTGTGTGCTGTCTCACGGCGTACACTGCTGTGTTGCCATGCACAGGTTAGCAAAGAGTCAGACCCACGACAAGGTGCGTCGCCACCCTCCCACACATGCAATCCGTACTACATGCATTCCCTACCCATCAGGAGTTCAAATTTGGTAAATGGTTTTCCTTGCATGTGCTCCACACTCGCAATGTGCACTATACATGCCAATTAGTATTGCAACCATCATGAACAATTCGTCCCACAGGCTGGTATTTCTACGTGGTTGATGCGGCGAACAACGGCTCGCCTAACGGCATCAACCATAACTGTGGCGGTGCATGTCTTCCCGACTATCCCCGCATCGGCCTCGACGCTTACGGGTACTACATCACGACCAATGAGTTCAATGGCGCTACGAGTGAGTTGTTCCTCTTAGTATGTGTTTGAGTTAGCGAGTACCTGTGCTGGCTGGCTTGGTTGCAGTTGTCACTTTGACGTCTGCTGGTTTTGCCACAGGCGGCGTAAGCCAGGGGCGTGGAATGTACGCGTTTTCAAAGACCAAGTTGGCCTCCGGTGAGTTACCAGAGAGCAAACGCGCACATGCCAGCATGTTTCAAATTATGTGTACCTCATGCATGCATCTCCAGCTAGCTGCATTGCAAGGTGTGGTTGGACTGGAACTTCCATTGGAACTTCCAATGGAAGCTGCGTCAACTACGCGCTGACCGCCGTTTGGAGTCTCTGGCCAAATGCGCAAACACTTGCCTGAGATAGTGAGATCACCGCTGTGCGTTCCACGGATTACAGGTGTGGGCTCGTCAACCACGGCCAACTACGGATTCGCGCTTGCGCAGTACTTCTTCATCCCATGTACGTCCGCCACAACTACCGCAATTCATTCTGCCTTCCAGCCCCCAGATACATTCACACACACAAGTAGACACATGCACGTCAGCAGCTATGCAACTGCCTCGCTCCTGCCTTGCTCATTGAATTTGGTTTGGCGCTTTGCTGATTTTCCTGCTTGCTTGCTTGCTGAATGATATGCAGACGACTCCGTGATTTACCCCCAGGTGAGTGCCTCAAGTGGTACGCCGTGCATGTGCGCTGGATTAGCTGAATGCTTACTATAGCACCTTGATCTTTAATGTGGCTGGGACTGCCCAGACGGATGCCCCGGGGCGCTTGTGATTCTCTACAGCGTGATGCTCTCTAGTATCTCTAGCACCTGCTGGCCTGCGCCTGTACTGATGCGCACTCTGTGTGTGTTTGATGGCCTCCGCTCCTACCTTCCCACCCTGCATGCCGTGTATGCTCTGCAGTGGCACTCAACCGAGGGACCCATCCTGGACACCAGCGGCAATATGTACTTCCTCGCAAGGGACGGATCATATTTCAACCTTAACAGGGTGTACACCCTGAGTGGGACAAACACCCTGGACACGCCAACGCCTGCGCTCACACTCACCCGATCAGATGCGCTTGACGATGGCCTGGAAGACAGCTGCCGTTTTTTCCCTGTGAAAACCCCTTCAAAGGGCACGACAAAATTGCTCGATGGGAACGATTATCGCGTCACGTCGTTCTTCCGCGTGCGTGGCACGATGACAGCCTGGGGGGCTTGGGGTGGCCAGAACGCAGCATCACTGGACGCCGCCTGCCTCGTGCAATTCGACCTGAGCACCTACCAGATCATCAGTGCAACGTCAATCGGGGACCCTGCGGGGCGCAACCATGTCACGTATCCCTCAGTGGCGGTCAACGGCCAAGGTGTGTGCATACCTGCAGCAGTCTGGGATGGCCGCCTGGACGCGCCGGGATCAGAGTGCCGCTGGTGTTTGCTCTGTGTCAGTGGGGATTTCTCCCTCGTTGGAGGGAGCATAGGCTTCTCAGGCACAGGGTGGGCATGGCTCGAATGCATGCAGTACATGCAGTGAACGCAAGATCATGCGTACGTGCGTGTGGCCTGTCAGCCTACCCCTACATGCAAATCTGCTGGTGTGTGTGTGTGTGTGTGTGCGCACATGTGCATTACCGGTAAATGTACAACAGGGCGCGGCGTCGTCAGCTTCTCGCTCATGGGCCCCGACTACTACCCATCGGTGAGATACCCAGTTAGCCCAGTACAGCGGCACGCAAAGCCTGCAATGGTTCATTAGACCCGCTGCCTCTAGGCCTCTGTAAATGCCTTCATTGCCTGAGCCTGTCTACCTGGCCCCCTTTCTTCCGACGCTGTACGGCCTCTTGCTATACTCGCTGTTGTTAATACATGCCTGCTGCATGTGTACAAGCAAACAAGGCCGTCACAGTGGTGGCAGCGGCTGGCCCTGCCCGCCCCCAACGCCTCTGCTAATGCGCCTAGTGCCCTTGCTTGGTGCGCCACGGTGCAGATCGCGTCGTGCCTCATCTACCCGGATGGCCTTGGCCCCGTTACCGTGATGATGCCTGGCCTGGTGAGCGTTTGGGTACAGGCATGCACAGCCTGTAGGTGATGTGGTTTACGTGACATCAGGAGCATGTCCCTCTGGATGGGGACCAGGAGACCAAGACACGAGCTTCACCAACCTAGGCATATACAGAGAGAGCAAAAGGGCCACCAGGGCTCGATACGACAAGCTGAGATTGAAGAGGTGTTGTGATGATGTATGCATGTCTAATCCTCCTGAATTGCCTACAAATGCTGCTTTGTGCGCTTTGTGCAGGCAGCGTCAGACTTAAACAGCCAGCGTAATTCGGCTCGGCCACGCTGGGGCGACTACCCCAGTGCTCAGGTCAGTTACTGGGCAGCCCCAGCACCATCATACCATACCTACCAAGCTGCCATGAGTACTGTGCTGCCTGTGCTGCCTTGCTAGTTTTCATTGCATGCCATGGCCTTCCCATGCGATCAAGCCGTTCAGGCCGCCAACTGCTGCATGCATATGGGGACAGCATGCGACTATGTGCACAAACGAACCCAGAAAATGTTGTTAAGGCGTGGGCAATGCACATCACAAGGAGCGTCCGCACAAGGCTAGCTCATAAGTGAAATCTGCAAATAATGCACCACAGCCGAGGATATTTCAGCCACGCTATGCATATCATTATCTTTTGCCGTAATCTGTGCATGCAGTCGCAGTGCTGTTGACGGGTGTGCGCTATGCATACCTAGCATATCATTACCGTTTGTCGTAATCTGTGCATGCGTATCATTATCTGTTGTCGTAATCTGTCGCAGTGCTGTTGAGGGGTGTGGGCCACAACCGCTGCCTCGTGATTCCACCCGCCCACGCAGGTGAAATCAGATGGCCACATTGTGGTAGCTGGGCAGTACATCGCTGCGCCCCGTGGCAATGACGGAGGCAATTGGGCGATCGGCCTGTATGAAGTCCGCGTGCCGCTGCGCATTTTCCCCACCTCCATCACCATCGTCGGCGCGTCTACTGTACCGCTGGGTGGCTCGCTGACCGCAAGGGTCACGCTGTTCAATGGCGAGGCCACAGGCGGCACGTTGACGCTGTCATGGGGCGGCGCCCCTGGCTGCTCAGACTCCACTGTCACGTTCGCTGCCACTGACTTCCCTGCTCCTGGCTTCACCAAAGACTTTGACTTGACGTGCACGACTGCGTCCGCCACACCTTTCCCTACGGCAACGAGCTACACGTTGTCAGCAGCAGTCAACACAGAGCCTGCAACGAGCGGACCCACAGTGACGGTGAGCCTCGATAGCCTCAAGCTCTTGAACAACAAGCCCAAGCCAGGCAGATCAAGATGACATGAAATGTTGTGGGCCTCGCATATCGAATCTGACATGTACAGCTGCATGATGGGACAGGACTGTGCTAGACTAGACTGGAGATAGGTGCTACGCTCTGCATATGGAGTACGTAAGTGATGACCAGCCCGCTCAAGAAGGCTTCACCAAGGCTGAGCTGGACAGCAGGCTGTGAATGAAGCACACCAGCACAACAGCAAGCTGCGTGCCTGTCAGTGCTTGCTTGGCTGCATTACCGTCCCATTACAGAAGCGTCCGTGGTGTCTGTGAAAAAGTCGTACCGCTGCACGTGGTCTCCCTTCATTCAATTAATCTGTCGCCTGTATCCCTGACTGCCCTGAACACTGCCACAGGTCCTGCCACCGATCAAACCAGGCGAGTTGTGTGCTTAGCATGCGTGCGTGCTGTCCACACGTCAGGCACGTCGGCATTTCCCGCATGCATGCATAGGGCTGTACGTGTTTCATTCATATGCCTGTTAGCATAAGGGTATGATACATATGCAAGCCGCCTAGTTGATGATGCAGTGTCCGAGAGATGGGATGATACAGCCTTGCAGCTGAGGCCCTTGGTTTGGCATTGCCTCCTGACGTGTCCGGTTGGGTTGCCATGTATGATGATGCACCCCAAATGCTCTGATGGCTCTGTTGGCTTATCAGCATCTACAGGTGCATGGCCCCTTACCCCCATCTGCTGCTCTGTCATCCTGTACTTGTCCCCTCCAATCCTGCAGAGGTTTGCTTCCCCGCCACCTCTACCATGCGCCGTGTGTCATCCAAGGGGGCGCTGGAGACCGTCACCCTGCCTGAGCTGCGTATCGGCGACATGGTGGAGTGCTACATGCGCGAGCCTGTGATCCGCGCTGACGGCAGTGTCACGAGCGCAGCGTTTGGCAGGCTGTCCACATGCCAGGTGTGTGCACACACTGCAAGCGTATGCACGCTGCATGGGCCCTCGGGAATCACGCTGCATGGCCCCACCGGTGCCTCTTACCAACAATGTGTCAGCACAGAATGAATCGACACATGCTGTTGCCATGCAGTTTAGCGTTTAGCGTAGTGCAATTGAATGAGTAACAGCCTGGCCGGACGTGGATCCTGTGATTGGACTGGAGGTTACCCATGCCTCTTCCGTACAAGCCATTATTTATCATTGTCACCCCAGGAACCCTAATTGCTACTGCAGAGTGCACACGCAACCCAGCTGGTTCATCATCAGGTGGGCAACGTGCCACGCCTTCTCTCCGCATGCTTCCTAATGCCTGTCCCCCCACGGTCCCC
>BDDA01000761.1:6331-45573 GCA_001662385.1 Chlamydomonas asymmetrica
GCATGACACCACGCAGCCCGCCGCAGCGCGCTCCCCGCAGGAGGAGGAGGAGGCGGGAGATGAGCATGGGGAGGACGGCGAGGTTAAGCTGCCGCCAGGCTGCGTCTACCCCACTCATGATGGCAGCGATGATATGCTTGACGGCACCCTCCCTGCCGCCAGCACCCTCGCAACGCCCATGCCGGCGCCAGCGTCAGGCGTTTATGACATGCCCGCTGGAGGTGACCCAGATCACGATATGCTCACTGGGCCAGGCCGTGCTGCAGGCTTGCCCGGCGGTGGCGATGGTGATTGGCACGCTGTCACCAGCAGCAGCGCCGGTGCCGTCCCTGGCTTCACGCCGACGCCCGCTGCTGCCCACCCTGCAGGCTCAGCCAGCAGCACCACCACCACCTACACAGCCGCTCCAGCCGTGAGGGTGCTGTCTGTCGCGCGGTCCGCCAGCCTCATGTACCCGCCGCTCCCCGCCAGCGCTACCGCCAACCGCGACCTGGACGCCGGCAGGGCTGCGGTGCCGGCCTTTGCTGACGCTGCGGCCCCTCCTGTACCGCCCCCTATAACCTCACGAGTCATTACATAAGCGAAGGACGCGTGCGCTGCCCTGTGTGTTGCGCAACCCAGGTGCCAGTTCAACAGTTTCGTTAGGCATGTTCGTCCACCCCCATGCCCACCCACCTCCGGCCCAGCTCCTGGCCACCACAAGATTCCGGCCAAAGTGCAACCGCATGCGCCATGCACACACACACGCACACGCCGACGCGGGGGCGGGCATACATATGCGCGCGATAATGGACAACGCACTGCTGAACATCACCTCCAGTGATCCCACCTCCAAGGTTGCACCCAAGAGCGTACGGCATGGTGTGGTGTGGCATGCAGGGCTACTGCACATACTGCAATACGTATGTAGCACACATATATAGGTGCTGGCCCACGCGCGCGCTGTCATGCGCGATGCCGTACCATGCTATGGCATTTCGTTGGTATGTGGCGGGACAGAATGCTCCTGCTGGTACCCTTGCGGGTGAGACCGCCCCTTGCCTGTAATACAATGCACACATGCCTGAACACACCACGTACGGGCGCATGGGCCAGGACGGTGGTGAACACCCTCGCGGTCTGCACATCCATACGCACGTGCAAGCTGCTGAGGGTTTGTGCCCTGACCCGCCCGTAAGCACCTGCGCCTGCCAATAAGCTCACTATACATGGCAGTGGCCCCTCATACACTGCGCACAGCCCAAATACAAGTCATGCATCTCTTGACTGCACTGCACTCCATTGCACTGCACCACCGGTGTCGCTGCGCCCACATGTGCAGAGTTGTGGCGTTCAGTAGTCGTGGATTGATAACCTGTGCAAATGACCCCACGGGAGCTAGGTGCGGCGGTAGGCAAGCGTGAAGCTCTGCAGCGTATGTCAAAACCTCAATGTGCAGGTGTGCCAGACTGGGGAACACTTGACACTTGGTCACTTTGTTGCAGGGATAAAGTCACAAAAACAAAACCAAGAAACCCGAATGACAATGCGGGATGATGGTCTGACAACAAAGCAAAGGCCGCAGTAGTGGCTCAGACATGCAAGCCTCCGTTTGCAGTCGGTTTTCACGCGGTTCATACAGGCTTGTACTAGTTAAGACTCCTTGCAATGTCATGAGCGCTGCAAGCGCTAAGCTGTGTGCCCAACAGTCGTGTGCCAGGCTCCATCACCCAGCCACCAGGAGCTACAGCATATATGAGACGTCGTAAATATACACCACTAGCGCTGCTATGTGTCTCTCAATAATCCTGCACTCTCCTGCAAGTGCTTGCATGATGGGAGGGCACTGATGAAAGGAAACGAAAGGTTTGTTATTGCAGGCCAGTGTCATATTCAGGGTGCACTTTACGCTGTGATATGTCAACTCCATACGCGTATACGCAGTGGCAGTACAGGGCGCTGTCTGCCAGCAACAGCAGGGCCAGTTCTGAGTAGGATACAACCCATACATCCAACCTTTCATCATGTGTGTGTCCTTCGTTCACGCTAATCAATTGCATCAAGCTTATGGACCGAACTAGTGCATAGTATACTGTCTGCGCACATCTTTCTTGCGCGTGTGAAGGCTCGCATATGTTAGTGAAGGCCGTGCCCACATGCCCTTGATCCCGCTTTACACTACTTGTTGGTTTTTTCCTGTAGGACACACGCTTGGGGCACTAATTCGGTGACAGACACAACTGAATGTCGCTGCACTGGTTGAAAGGATGCTTCGCTTCCCCGGCAGGACGACGCGTATCAGCATCTAGCAACAGGACAGAAGTCGTGCCAAATAATGCTGCAATCGGCTCGGCACAGCTCGGCGAACCGAAGGTGCTCACAGAACGTGTTCCAGCCTCTCGTTTCGCCGACGCACCTTTGAATGCGACACGGGTGTGTTCGCTCTTCACTCCATTTAGCTTAGTCATACAGCCCGAGTGACACCGGCCCAAAACACCGGCTTAAAAAATGCTGTGAAAACATACCTGCGGGTCATGTTCGATGGAATCTCCCGTTGATGTAAGCAACACTCTTGAACAGGGCGCCACGTGATTACGTGCGTGCGGCAGCTTGTGACGCTGAACATCTGTACTTATGCGCGCAGGACCCGGAGCTCAGCACCGGCTTTGAGCCAGGATGTCCTGGTTTGATATGGGGCAACTATCCAGGGCTGCACACATCTCAGCAGTCCACAACCCCTCTTCCGCTTTCTGCCATCGCGCTGGTGGAGGGTTTCACCACTTTTGGAGGCTGCGCTACAAGCTCCCTCGCGAGTCTGAGTTGTACTGCTGGGTGAGTGATTGTTTGTCCATGCCATGTTTAAAGGAAGGCAAACGAACGGGGCAGGTGCCCGTATTGCAGGTGGTAACAAGGCACGACGAAACCGGGACTCGCTTCAGGGGTGCATTCTCGCATAATCTGAAACCTGTGACAGGGCCTGCAACTTGTGCAACATTACGAACTTATCGCCACTGTAACATATGGCTAGGTATTTGTCGGGCTTCTGCTGAGAAGTGCCTTGTGCCATCATGTATTGCGCTTGCCATCTTCGGCATGTTACAAACCTGTAGAGCTGTTTGCGTGCGTGCTGCTGGCTCAGGTTACTAGTGCTAGACAGAGCCTACGGCGAGTTTGTATGCATCTTCAGCAAGGGGCAACAAGCCGAACACTGCCTGCCTGTCGGGCGGCGGTTCGATTATGCTGCTGACACGTTCGACGCTGCGTGTCGAACGCTGGAGGACGGCTGTGGTGCACAGCCCTCAGTACATAGTGTGTCTATCGTGCCAGCATTGCAACAAGTGGATGCTGTTCAGTCTGGTGGCTTGTACGCCATGGTCACCACCAAGGTACGTACTGTGACTAGAATGGATGGGAACGCTGTGCATCCATTGGATATACATCAAAGTGTATGGCTCATACTTCCGAAGTTGCACCTTGCTGCACGTCCAAGCACAGCGTATGATAGGCAGTGGTGGGAAAATGGCTAAAGCCCAACACCTTGAGCTGCCTGGAGTATATCTGTATATGGCAGCAAGCCTGGGTCCTGGCTGGGGTCGGAGAACCCATGCCATGAATGGGATTACATACCTAAGCTAGATAGCTGTGGTCATTTCTGGGTGTGTATATATACACACACACACACGGCACTGCATGCTTGCTGCAGGGTCCGGTGGTGCTGAGAGGCAGCAGCGCGGCTAGCGGGGACGCCAAGCAGCAGGCTGTAGGTGCCCCCCCCTTGCCCGCCGAATGGCACGCTCTCCACACCACCTACGGTTTCACGCACTTCGCCGCGATCCCGCTGGGGAGGGATGAACAAGCCGGAGGCATGCAGGGGGCGCTGCTGGTGTACGCGGGCGTGGCAGCGGCGGCACCCGCACCAAGGACGGCTCCGCAAGGCGCCACCGCCACCCGTGGCCACGCCCACCAGACCTTCAACGCCATCAACGCAAGCAATACAGGCAGCTCCGTTGCGAGCTTGGACGCTCTGTTCAACGTGAACCAGCTGAGCCTAGTTGCGTCCTGCCTCTCACTGTGCCTTTTTGGTGAGGGCGAGGCTGCCGGCCCCGCTACCCTCCCTGGCGCTTATCGGGGCTCTACTGGAGCGTCAAGAGACATGTCGCACACAGTGACGTCCGGCAGCGCAACCGCACTTGCTAAGCAGCTCACCAGCGATCAAAGCACGGGAGGCGCGCTGGCGGCCGGCATTACCGCGTCAGCCCCAAGCCGCTGCATGGGCACTGCCCAGCAGCTGTGTGACGCGCTGCAGGTGGTCAACCATGCTGCGTCGCTCAGCGACCTGCTGCGCTGCGCGGGGCGCGTGCTGGCGCGCTACGCCGCCGGGCGCCACCACGTGGACCTCACCGCCTGCGTCGCGCTGGTGCCCGCGCTGGCCGCCTCCACCGCCCTCATGCTGGACGAGCCCTGCATGCCTGACGCCGACATACTCGGCACCGCTGGCGCTGGCAGCGTCAGCGTCAGCCCGCTGGTTGAGCCCTTGCCTCAGCCGCCCGCCCTGGATGGTGGAAGCACGCGGCGCGCGCCGGTCACGCCCCGCGCATCATACCAGCCCGCTGAGTTGGCGCTGACACACCGCGACAGCACTTCCGCCCTGGCCGAGCTGCTGTCTGCGCCTTCCGGCAGCAACCAGGCGCTCGGGCTGCTGCGTGCGCCGAGCGTCGCCACTCAGCAGCAGCAGCAGCAGCAGCCTGCGGCGGCGGCGGCGGGGCTGCGGTGCTTCCGCCTGCACGACACACTGCTGCACACGTGCCTGAACCAGGCAGCGCCAGAGCACAGCCAACAGCAGCAGCAGGTAAAGCCCTGCACGCGCTCGACCCGTTCACTTGGCAGCCCCTGCATTCAATTGTAATGTGTCGACGCAACTCACTTTGTAAGGTGTGATGGACTGTCGTATGTTGGCCTGCTGCTCTGCTGTGGGACAAAGCAAGTCGCGTAGTAACAGTGGCATGCAGCCCCGCCAGGCGTGCGGCTTGTGCTGAGTCGTACACTCTCACACCTCACATATGCTTTCATTGTTGGCCTATTGTTGCTTGTTGCTTGACTCGCACCTGTGAGCGTAATCAGTCCTCAGTGAGGGGGGAGTGTCGGCCTCGGCTAGAAAGCCCAAGTGCGAAATACCTAAACCTGAATGCAGGTCCACAGCCCACATGCATGCACGTGCGCTGCTATCGTGCAGGTCACGGGTGTGGTTGTGCAGGACTGCCGCGCGCACGTGCGCACCACCAGCTTGGCGGCTAAGGACCTCATGTTGCTGCCGCCACCACCGCCGCCAGGCGCAAAGGAGCAGCCGCAGCAGGGCCTGTCACCACGCGCTGGGGCCGCTACCGCTGCTGCACCCCGCACCGAAATAACGGCGGCGGATGTCGGTGCCCAGAGGAAGGCGGCGCCACTGATTCCCCGCAGGGACAGCTTTTCTGTGAGCTCCCAGACCGCACCGCACGTGCCAAGCTCGCTCGTGTTGTGTTCGATGCGCTTCGCAGCGCCGCTTGTTGCGCCCAGCGGTGCGGCTCCTGGCGGCAGCGTCACAGGTGCTGCCCCTGCTGCCGCTGCTGGTCCTGCGGTGGCGGTGTACCTGTACTGCAGCCAGGCGCTGCCCCACAGGCTGCTGGAGGCCATGCAGCAGGATGTGCAGACCTTCATGCAGGTGCGTGTGTGCGCGCGGCCATGCATGCATGTGAAATATGCATCGAGTGGTGGCTGGGCAGGCAGCAGGGGCCGTTGGCAGGCGTTTTGAGCCGTGCCAAGGCCGGTCTGTTGTTCTGTCCAACTACTGTGCCTGGGGCAAGGCTGAGCGTTGCGCTTGCGCTGTGGTGCAGCAGGTGGTGTGCTGCCGGCTGGAGCGGCTGCATGGCACCACCACCACCACCACCACCACCACCACCCCCAGCAGTATCCCGCCAGGCACGCATGCTGGCCCGCATCATCACGCGCTGCACACTGGGGGGCAAATCTGGGGGTCAAATGTCGGGGGGCAGATTTGCCACAGAGAGGGTTTCACACTGTATTTGTATGGGGCAAACCTTAGCCGTGTACATGTACAAACAACTGTGGCACCGTGCTTCTTACATGCGCATGCTGCCATGACATCCCCCCTGCAGGCGATGGCGCCATGCATGGCTGCGCGCCTCACCGGGGACCTACGCGCCGACGTGCGCGCGCTGCTGGCCGCCGCCCGCGACACCGCCGCCAGCGGCGCTGAGACGCCCGTGCAGCTGTCGCTCAGCCTGCCCAAGCTGCACGCCTCCACACGCCTCCACTCCGCAGCCAACCTCAGCTTCAGCGGCCTCACACACGGCGCTTCGCAGGGCGGCGTCGACACCGGCACCTACAGCGCCGCCACACCGGCCGCCGGCCCTCAGAGCCCTTCTGCGGCGCTGGCTGCGTCATCAGCCTCCACGCCTGGCCTTGTGGGTTCCGGAGCCGGAGCCGGGTTCGGACTGGGCAGCAGCATGAAGGGGCTGTTTGGCGGCAGCAGGAAGCCGCTGGCTCGCCAGGGCTCCCGCCTGAAGCAGCACGACGCCGCCAGCAGCGGGCCCTGTGTCGTAGCCAGCGAGGCGGCGGAGGGTGACTCGCCAAGGGCGCTGGATGGGGGGGGGTTCGTCGGCACGCTGATGCCAAGCCCGCAGCTGCCGCCGCAGCCGCGTTACTCGCGTATGTTCGGCTCGTCAAGCGACATCGCTGCAGCCGCAATGATGGCGACGCTGGGCAACACCGCTGGCAGCACGCACAAGGGGGCGGCGCTTACGACAATGGCAACCACCCCGGATGGCAGCTTGCTCCCGAGGGATGGACTGAGCAGCGGGTGGCACCAGGGCCAAGGCAGCCGCCTGACAGCGCTGCTGGCGGGTGCTACCTCCAATGGTCACTCAAGCGGGGACACTGCCAGCGGGGCCAGAGTGAGTCAGCTGTGGCGCTGGGAAAACCTGTATGTATGCCCACGCCCATGGCTCAAAGCATACTTAGGTACCGTACCATGTGCATGCACCGTAGTGTAGCATACAGTGCCTTGAGTACGTAGTTCTGTGGTGGTGGAGGTGTTGGTGTGGGTGGGCGCGTGCATTGGGTGTATTGGATGGCGATCATGTGCCTCGCCCTCCTCGCCCGCTTGGCCATGCAGGAGGTTCACGCAGCCTCTGTGTGAAGCGCGTCAGGCAGGCGGACACCACGGAGGGCACCCTCTCTTGCATGCCTTACGGCTCACAGTCACGCGCCAACGTGCCACTGCGGCTTCGCTGCTTGTAGCACCAAGCTCCGCTTGTCACAGCGCCTGTCACAGTGCACGCAACGCACTACCCGTACCTACCTGCCTGCCTGCCTTGATGGTCTGCCGATCGCCATGTCAACTGCGCGCCATGGGTCCTGGATGATTCACTCCTGTCCTTGCCCGCCCCGCTCCCTGGCCCCGGCTCTGCATCAGAGCCGCCTGCAGGGCTCATCGATCAGGCGCTCCCTATCATGCGGGGTGCTGCCGCTGCCGCCGCCCGCCAAGGAGAGCGTTGTGGTCAAGCTGGCAGACACCGAGGGAGAGACCGCGCTGCAGGTTGGTTTCGTGTCATGAGTCATGAGTCATGCATCCTGAGTCAGCACATGGGGCTGGTTAGTGGGGCTGACCAGTGAGTGAATGAACGTGTGCATTTGCGTCCTCCACAACTGCTGGCTTTCATTGTCGGCCACACACACACGGCGAGCAACATTGCACAATCTGCCGTTTGCACCCGGGCCATAACGCCCACATGCACACAGGCAGCAGGCCCGAGCAGAGTTCTGCCAGGACTGCCACATACCATCCTCAGCTCTGATCATGACAACCCACGAGTCTAGTATCTCCTGATACACCTTCACAATCAACCACCACCTGCACCACTGCCACCCGTCCCTCCCTTGTCCTTGATCGCGCCCATCAGGCCCAGGTGGAGGCACTGCACAGCGCCATCACCGCCGCGCTCGGCGCACTACACGCGGAAGGCTGCACGGCTGACACCGCCATGAGCCCCGCGGGCACCTCCTCGGCGCAGGAGGCTGAGCCCGCAGCCAGCAGCACGCTGCAGCAGCAGCACCTGCACCAGGCCGGGACCGACCTTGACTTCCTTGAGCTGGACCACGTGCAGGGCCGGGGCGGCGGCGGCGTGGTGCTGCGTGCCAAGCAGTGGGGCCTGGACGTGGCGGTCAAGGTGCGTGCCAGCTGCGGCCACGGCTTTGTGGGCACGCGCGCGATGGGCCCCATCATGAGATCACACACTGCATGCCACCGCACACAGCCGTCACCGCAACTGACCTCACCATCCTCCGTCTCAACACTGATCAGCACAACATAACTTGCATGCTGCGTACGGGCCGGTGAGTGTGACTGGAATGACCACTTTATGACCCCCCCCCCGTGCTTGTGCGCGCGCACGTACAGGTGTTTGACTACCCCTTACAGGAGTCAGCGTCACCGTCAGGATCGGAAGAGGTCGTCGATGACAGCTGCGCAGACGGACCTGGCAACAACGCGGCCGCCACCGGGACGCGCATGCCGCCCTCCCCTTCGCCTGCCGGTGCTGCTGGTGCTGGCGCTGCTGGTGCTCCTGGTGCCGAGGCACGGGACCACGCTGATGCTGAGGAGGTGGTTGAGGAGGCGGAGGCGCCCGAGGTGGCGATGCGGCGGCTCAAGGCGCGCCGCCTGCTTGAGCGCGCCGCCATGGAGCTGGCGGTGTGCAGCACCATCCACCACCCCTGCCTGCTGCAGGTCTTCAGCCACCACACGCGCGTGAGGCTGGTGGAGGACGCGCGTACCGCCTCGGGCATACGCCTGGCGCCCGCGGCCGCCGGCGGGGACGACTCACGTAAGCAACATGCATCGCATGCATGCAAGCGGCCAGCCAGTCAGTCAGTCAGAACTGCCTGCATCGCCTGCTTGGCCCTCTCTGGTTGCTGAATCGCTGAATTGGTGGGTGCTAATTGAACGACACACGATGGCACCACCCAAACCCCACCCCCATCACCCTTCCCTGGGTTGTACTGGTAGGTGGCCTGTTCGGGCCCAACACGCACATGCATGTGCTAACACTCTCATGCCCTCATGCACACTCATGCACTTGTGCGTATCGGTATGCGGCATGCGCCTGCAGGCACCTACAGCGGTATGTCGGAGGTGTGCCTGGCCATCGTGATGGAGTACGCTGACGCCGGGGGCCTGGACAGGGCGGTGGACAAGGGCTTCTTCCTCGTCAAGGCGCCCGCACCGCGCGCTGCAGCAATAGCGACGAGCGCCGCCGGGGGGTCAGCAGCAGCACAGGCGCCCTCTGCTGTACCGTCGCTGCGCTTGAACCTGAAGGTACGTGTGTGCGGGCTGTGCGGGCTGTGCGGGCTGAACTGCTGCTGCCTGCTGTGTTGAGCTGCGGGCCCTGACCTGCGTGCGAGCGAGCCACTCACGTGTCAGTCCTCATTTGCAGCGGAATATCGGTCTCGATAATACGGGCATAGAGAGCTGCCAACGTGAAAGGCCTAAACCTGCAACTGCCCGCAGGCCATCCTGCTGACGCTGGTTGAGGTGGCGCTGGCGCTGCGCCACCTGCACAGCCTGCACATCGCGCACTGCGACGTCAAGCCCGCCAACATCCTGCTCAAGTAAGCAAGCAGTGAACGCCCGCCGCATGTGTCTGACCGTAGGCGACTGGCAGCACCGCCACACCACATTGCATCATGCATTCATACCACATTGCGCTATGGTGATTGGGCACACTTCCGCTCGTACACCGCCACAACTACATTGCCGCAGCAACTCAGCACAGCCGATGCTGTCGTTGCCGCCCTCGTGGTGGTTGCTGCCCTGTCAATCACACCTTCCATGGTTCTCCTTGCACCATGCTTCAGCACAGCCAGTGGATGCGCCCAGCATCTGACAGCCTTCCTTATCAACTACCATTCAATACCCACCACGCCACACCACACGTGCAAACAGCATGCACTGCTCCACAGCTTGATCCGCATCACGGCAGCGGGCACCAGCGCTGCACACGCCCCACACACTCATGCATGGCGCGTATGCAATCCTGGCGTGTGGCATGCCTGTAGGTCTACCAGTCAGGACCCACGCGGCTTCACCGCCAAGCTGGCAGACTTTGGCTTTGCGCGCATGCTGGCGCCGGGCAAGGCGCCGGGCGGCCGGCCCTGCTTCTGCCCAGACGACGCCAGCGGCACCCTCCCGTTCAGTGAGTACCGCTGGCCCGTCCGCTGCGCTACCGCAGTCGTGATGTACAGCATCGACAGTATGGCTGTTGCGGACCTGTGCGGTGGCTGGCATTGCTGATGCCGTCGACAGTATGCTCTTCATGGCTGCTGCGCTGCACCCTACGTGCGCACGCGCATACAACCACCTGCCAGCTGGGCAGCGTGCTGGATGTCGGCCTATCCATGCACAAGTGCTTTGATTGTTTCTGAAGCGCCATGAACATGCTGATCAAGCATGCTGACCAAAACATGCCTCATCAACCAGCACACTTGGTCATGTGCGTACGCGGATGCACATCTTGCTCTTTGCTGGCGGCCATGCAACATATGAAGTAGAAGCGTTCCTCCCTTGTGCCAAAGGCGGTGCATGCATGCATGGTCATCTCTCACTCCTGTGCCCTGCCTGAGTTTGTGTGACTGACCTTGCTGATGCCCTCCCTGGCTGCCTCCCTCTCGTCCATCATCCTTGCGCCGCGCCCTCCCTGCTGCACCACACCGCTACCAGTGGCTCCGGAGCTGTTCGTCAAGGGTGCGTGCGGGTCCACCTGTCAGCATGCTATCTCACACGACCGTGCGAGCGTGTTAGGGCATGAGAGTATGGCCGCACAGTGACGCGCGTGACGCAGCGACCCCCCTGCAGGCCCAATCGCATGTGCCCCTGCCTGCCTGCCTGCCTGCCTGCCTGGTGTGCCACGCCAACGTGATAGGCATGTAGCTTCAATCACTAAGCCTATGTTCACTATGCTCCTACACGCATACGCCCACCGCCGCCCCTCGCAGCTGCCCCCCCTACCTCCCTGAAGTGTGTGTGCATGTGTGACGGCACCCCTGCAGGCGCCGTGCTGGACGCCAGCATCGACGTGTACGCCTTTGGCATCACCATGTACTGCCTCTTCACCGGCCACACCGGCCTGGCCATCTACCCGCGCGTGGCGGACAAGGACCTGCCCAAGGCGGTGCGTACCTGTGTAGTACCTGGCTAGCAGGACTGACTGACTGACTGAATGGATGATGCCTGACTGGTAGCACAGTGCAGCGCAGTACGTCACTGCATGGCAGGCTTATGCATGGCTAGCGGCGCAGTTCCGGCTGACACCCCTTTGCTTTGTGCATGGCGGTGCAGTCCACGCCGCCCCGCAGCTGCCAGCGCTGCCCAGGGGCTTTGTGTGTGTTGTTGTGTACACCCGCCCTCGCAGCCGCACACTCATTAATTCATGCACGCCTAAGGGCAGAGTGTCTTTGACATGTACACGGCTGGCCTGGAAGCATGTGTGCCAGCCGCAAAGCAACCATGCATTCTGAAATCCGGCCAGTCCAGAAAGCACTGGCTTGGAGCACTGTGCCGCTGGTGCATGCGGCTGTGCCCCTGCTGCCACCATAGCTGCCATTTGCGCATGTCAGCACACAGTGCAAACAATGACCAGCAGAGGGCCTGCAGTGCCTCGCCTCGTGTGCCGCCATCCGTGCAAGCTGCTTGCTGCTGCTATGCAACATCAGCCTACATGCACACATGCTCGCTGCTGGCCGTCACTGCTGCCGAACGCAGGTGGTGTGCCAGGGCCTGCGCCCCATGTTCCCCGCTGGAGCGCCGCTCCCCTTTGTGTAAGCCCACCACAGTGCGCACACGTTGTTGCGCAACCTGACGCTGCACACGCTGGCTGGGTGTCGTCACATGTGCGCACACTGACATTGGCAGCCACCTTACGGTGTGAGACTGCGTGGCTTGCTCGCAGCATGCTGGTCTACACAAAGCAGCGGCGCTTGATGTGTGTGCATGACGCACAATCGTTCTCTGCCGCATATTGTACATGTGTCACCACCGCTGGCGCCGCGCAGGTCGCTTGCCACTCGCTGCTGGCAGCGTGACCCCCTCAAGCGCCCCTCCGCCGCGCAGCTGGTGCGCACGCTCAGCCATTTCCTCAACGCGCTGGCGCCAGTGGGTGCCAGCAGCGGCAGCGCGGTCGCCAGCGGCAGCACTGGTGCCAACGGCAGCGCTGGCGGCAGCGGCGCAGGCGGCAGTACCGCCAAGCCCAACGCCAACGACAACGCGGCGGCCAGAAACAGCAGCAGGCGCCCACCAGGCGCTGCCCGCTGATGGCCGATGCGTTCCTGCCTGGTGGTGGTGTGGTAGCGCAGTGAGCCCCGCACCTCACCTGACCTCACCTGTATGCAGCTCGCGTGCACCCGCGCACCCCCATGCCTGCATCCCTGCGCTGTGCACACATTACGCTTGCTACGCTTGCATATCGCTATTGCCACTGCAATTGCTGTCTACGCTGCTCTGCTGAGCGTAGGCAGCTGGCCTTGCCTGCACAAGGCAGGATTGCTACGTACTGACAGGATTGCTTGTTGGGTCGTTCTATAAGCGGCAGATGCTGTGATGCCACACTACCCCTATGTTGTGGGGGTGATGGTTACCGTATAGCGCATACCTAACGCATCAGCACCTAGCAAAAATGATTTTGGGGCGGGGTATACCAATGGGGGCTGGGCGGGGGACTATGGACCAGCATTGATATACCATTAACCTATATAGTGATAAGTCAAAGCGGCAGAGTGAGGCGATGAGCGCCGTGGGGCTGATCATGCCCTGGCACCGCCACTGCCCCAATAGCTAACCAACTTGCGGGCAACACAGAATATCGTCTCGGTCATGCTTTTGCGAGAGTGTGGTGTGCACCATGGGTTTGCGCGGTTGCTACGAGGGACTCGCTGCTGCCAGTAGCCTTGAGTGCTGACTCCCGCACTGACCGCCGAGTGCATGCATGCTGCCCGTTTCTCCTGGGCGGCATGCATGGTAAGCATTGTCACTGTCATGGTACCAATGCATACGCGTACCTCTGCGATTATCAAACCGCTGCATCTGCCATGCAGTTGCATTTCAGTACAATTACCATGAACTTTTCCCCCCATGGGTGAGGGCAGCGCGATCCATTGGCGGCCTAGATTGCGTCGCTCGCTGCATGCTGCATGTGGCAGTGAGTGAGTGGCTGGCTGGCTGGGTGAGCCGCTCGGTCGTTCAAGCAAAGGACACTCTACGCACATGTCCGTTGCGTGTTGGCCTTTTGCATGGCGGCAGGTACTTGCCTTGGTAGATAGCAAACATGCCCGCCTGGCCTTGCAAGCACATGGATGCGTATGTAGGAGCGTTGGGGTGGCTGCTGATTGGCTGTGAGGTGCACGCACACACACACCCAGCACACATCCGTGTGTGCCAGCTCGCCAGCAGCCAGCAGCTGCGTTTTTGACAACGTGTTGCGGCTCGGCTGCCCGCATGTGTGCGGGTGATCTGAATGCGCTGCGTACTTAGGCAACAGCAACAAGTGGCATATGGCATGATCCATGCCGCATGAATTGTGGGTGCTGCTGTGGTACAGTATTTTGCCCACCGCATTACGTGGTGCATGCGGCTGTCCAATCAGCCTGGACCTTCTAGTTGGGTTCAACTCAAATACTCAATCCAACCATACATAATGTATGGTGTCAATCCAATCAATCAAACGTCAAGGTGTGGCTTGTGCCACGCTTGAGGACACCGTCCCTTTCAAAGTTCAGAAGCAGATCTATTGGTTGTCACCTCGCCCTTTCCTGTGTTGGTTCACGCCGCTGTATGCTGGGCTGCTGCTGGCCACACACACTCACCACCATGCATACACCTTCATCTTTCTTAGCACGTATTTACACAACCCTTAGCATTTGGCACTGGCTGTGGATTTTGTGACGATGTGGGCGCTGCGGGCAATGTTTGAGCCTGCTGGGCGATGGAAACACCTGCCCCGCTATTTCCCATGGCAGTGTTCTTACAGGCACTGCAGGACAAATGGAATGCAACACAAAAAAAAGCCGTACACTGCTCACGCGCACGATGGCATGCTGCCGGGTGTGGAGATGTCAACGGTAAAACGATGGCAAGCTGCGTTTGCGCGTGCCCGTGTGTGCATTAGCGCGTCCTTGCTTGCGCCGCCGCAGAACCTCCTGCTGGACTCTGTCTCATGCTTGCCAGGGGTACTTGAATGCCTGTGCGTTGCAAGACAAATGTGGTTTGTATTGATGTTTGTGGGGCGTTATGTCCGTGGTGGCATGCTTTGGGCAAGCGCCTGATGTGCTCAACACAACCAGAGGTGGCCAGTACGCCACCAGTGTCAAGATGTGGTGGGAATGATATGGGTGGTTGATGTCATCCCTTCAATTCGCTGTTACAATGGTGGGAGGATCCGTGTGCTCTCTCTTGAGCCTCGAGGGGTGTGGTTGCGTTTTGAGGTACCGTGCGCATTGTTGGGAGCTCTGCGTGCACTCCAGTGACCAACCTTGAATCCTGGCGTGCGCCGTGCTTTACGACCGCGATGATAAACTTGATATCTACTTGCATTGCCTGGCGGATAGATGTGTTTGGGTGAGAGGAGCGGCCTCCTGATGGCTGATTGCCTGCGGTGCATGCAGTGCTGTGCATACGGCCCCGACGCGCCTAGCTGCTGCGCGTCACTGCATGGCGTACGAACACGCATGCAGGCATCACCACGAAGCTTGCTGTTGTTGACTTCTTGCGGTGCACCAGCCGCCCAGCCAGCCGTGAGCGGACTTGCCGATTAGCTCGAACCGGTGCTGCTGGGGTGCCCCCCCGCTGTGGCAGCGCCTGCAGCGTTCTTGGCGCCTTTTGGCACGCTTGATGAAATGATAGGTAGTATGCCTTGCTTGAAGGCTTGTGGTAGGCCGCCTGAGCCTGCCTGGGATCATTGCGCACAGAGTATGTTGTGCACTGCGTGCTGCGGGTGGAACTGCTATGCGGATGGGCCATGGACCGGGCAGGTCACCATTGCTGAGCCTGGTTATGGTCCTGCCGTTGCACTGTACATGCCAAGCAGCGAGTGGGCTTGGGGGCGTTCAAGCACCACTACTTGCCTCCCATGCTGGGCAGCGTGTGGGCCACACACCTACCTACCAGGTGTTGCCAATGAGTGTACGGTGGGGTGGTGGATGCCGGCTGGGCGGCGCAGGCGTGCATGAGCTGCATGCGGCTCACCACCAGCCGCGCATGATGCATTGACCGCATGAGGATGCGTGGCTGTGCATCGGCGCATGTGTTGGGCCCCCCAATGTCTTTATTTGCATTGTTGCCTTCCCTGACGGCACTCGCTTGCAAGTTGCAAAGCATTGTTGGTGCACTGGTAGGCATGCATGTTCCCGCTGGACCTGCCGTACCTGCCTGGGCCCAAGTCAGCACCCGTCAGGCACCACTTTGTTCATCTTCATGTCTTTACTTTCTCCATGGCTGGCCATGCTCTCAGTTGCACTTGCTTGATGATTGTCTGATGGAACGTGTCACTCACGTGCCTGTAGCTGGAGGTGCATCCTTTGCTGGTGAAGCTTGCGTTGTGGTAGCTGCATCGTGTTCCGTCAATCGTGCCTGCCTAGCTTCTGTTGTGATAGCTGCATCGTGTTGCGTCATGTGGCATGCCTGTCCAGCTTCTGTTGCGGTAGTTGCGTGGTGTTGTGTCGGTCGTGCCTGCCTGGTTTTTGGCCCCTTGCTGGATCCACCACCACCATTACCACCACCACACGGCCGCAGTGGATGGAATGGACGGACGCGCGCGCAGGAGACCCGCGGTGGTGGTCGTTGCGAGCTTGCGGTGCTGGTGGGCGGCGATCGACTCACGGATTAGCTCGCATGGCTAGCGTGATGCGCCTGCTGCTGCCGCTGTATGTTGGTGCACCTGCACTATGCTGCCTGGTGTGGGCGCCAGCCTGGCAACTACTGCCTGCTGTGGCTGCCTCGCTGCCTGAAGCCCCGAGTCGACTTACTTCCAGCGCCTCACAGGCGGCATGCTTGCACGGTGGCCACCTATCTCCGTTCCTCTCCCCTTAGAGGTCAGTCCTTAGCCTGATCTTGCACGTCACGACTGTAACACGCACAGCCTGCAGCCACGACGAATCCCGCTCCAGATCCGGCCCAAAGCGTGTCAGGTGCATGTAGGGTGCGCGGGTGCGCAGGTAGGGGGTGCGCGGGTGCGCAGGTAGCAGGCAGGCAGGTAGGTGTGCCACAGGGGCAGCAGCCGGCATCAGGGTGCTCCGTGATGGGCAGCATCAGGCCTAGCTGCACCCTGCCGGCCTGCTGATGTGCCTGCTGCAGGCAGGGCACCGACCCTCATGTCCATCCGGCGGTAGGATACGTGGCGTACGTCATGCCATGTGTGACGGAGCGCGGCCTGAGCAGTGCTGCTCGTTCCTACACGGGTCAACGTAAAAATATCTATCTACCCCACCTGCTGCTGGATGGCCGATCAGGTTGAGTGGTAGATAATGTGATTGTATTACACCTGCCTGTTTGGTCGCCACATCGTATACCAGTACCTCCCACACAATGCTGCGGTCATGCAGCAGCTCCTACCTTGATTCCCTCCCGTCCTTGGCCACACACACACATGATTATGCCAGCAGCCTGCCACTGTCTACACTGCCACCACCACTACTGCCACGCGTTGCTGCACCGCTGCCCACCCGAATAAATGCCTGTGGCTCATCAATCAATGGCCGTGCATGCGTGCATGTCGCCCCAGCTGCCTGCGAGCAGGCGTGACGTGCGTGGGCAGCCCACCTAGCTCGCATGCACATACAAGCATGAGCGATACCGCGCGCTGTCAAAGGGTTGCAACTTACTTGCTGCTGGATACACTACATGCAGGCAGGTTGCATGCATCAGGGCGCAGTGCATGCCGCATGCCGGATGCTGTCGGCGCATGCGCGTCCTGCACAACTAGGACATGCTGTCTGCACCCACCCACCCAGGATGACACTCCTTGGCGGACTGGGAGTGGGTCACACGTTTAGAGCCCACCTGTTGGCCTGATAGATGGGGTGCATCTGGAGTAGGTTGGCTGCATGCTCGCACCTACCCTCACCTACAACCCAGATGCACAATGACGCCGAACGCGCTGACCAAGCTGATACGGTGCCAGGGCGGGCAAGTCCGAATGAAGCTCGTTCCGTTCATCGCTCCTGGACGGGCTGCGTTAGCCAGTGTGGTGCACCAGGATGCGGGCGGTGAGCAAGCTAGGCATGTAGGACCCCCCTACCGCTGTATGTATGTATGTGCATGCGGCAGGCACTCTGACGGCATATTTACTCATTAGGTAGGGCTGCATGCGCTTGGGATGCCACTTGGCAGGCATTACATGTGCGTGAATGCAGTCATCATTTTCAATCAGGTTACTAGGACATCACAAGCTGGAAAGTTCTTGCTCAGAGCTTGCTAGCTGGCTTTGTCCTGTGCCTCGGTAAATTGGCACTGGATCTACTGGGTCACAGCCGTACCTAGTAAACCTGGCATGGCTTGAGTGCATAAGACCTTGCTTCAAACGGTTTTCACACTCAAACATATCCATAACAGGGCCCCCAGCAGCCACGAGACAGCTGCAGCAGGCCTGCTACAAAGCCCAGGCTCCCGACAGCTGCTGGCTGGCTGGCGGGTTTATTTACTGCTCGCTGTGGGAAACCTTCCGAAAGCCAGATTATGCAGCAAGCTGTGGGAAACCTGTTGCATTCCTTTTTTACAGGTGAAATTGCTTTCGCTAAGGTGGACACCCCTTCCTCAAGAAGACCGTCGCTCGTCCTGTGACACAATATATGACCTCGTTACCTAGTCGTCGCGCACGTCACCATACGTACAGCTAGCAGTCTCAACAGAACAGTCCATTAGCAGTGAAATGTCTCTGCATGAGCTCGCGTATGTAAACATTTATAGCAGTTTCCAGCTTGTTGCAAGCAAGAGTGCGAGGCAAATTTTGTCGAAGTGCACTCGCCCTGACTGAGCGAGGGGCAGCGTTCGTCCATTCGGCCGAGATTCAGCTGGGGAAAGACTCCACTCTGAAAATGGCTGAAGTGTCACACATGTTAGATTAGCGCCAGCTGATGCCTTTCACAAGCCACCTGCCTGCTGGGAAGACGGGGAGACGCCTGCGGGTACTGCGGGTCATCACGCCGCGCAGACTTGGTTCTCAGTGTGGCACTGATGGTCGCCGCAGGTCACAACGATGGAGTAATCTTCACAAATTGGTTTCGCAGGCATCGAGGTCATGTGCAGCAGGATGGACGTCCGCTCCAGCTACTCCAAGAGTTCAAACGCTGCACAGGACTTTCACGGTCAATTTCAAACACGCCAGCAAGGCGGCCCAGTACCACAACATTCACTTACACTCCGTATGCATGGTGATGCAAGCACACGGTCAGGGCAGCGAGGCACGGCATTCACACGCAGCACTTCGTCTCAGATAGACAATGCAGTAACGGGTCTGCGTGTCCGACCTTCGAGTTCCTGGCACAACACTCAAACAACAGACCCACAAACGCTCCCCAACACACAGAACTCTCTCGAGCTACAGAACCCAATATGCACCGTTAACACAACTGGTCATTGGCAACAACCACTTGTGTCCGATGGTCTGCAACGGTGGCTTCCAGCCGGCCACCCTGCCGCTATGGTTGTGGTTCACGCCCTGCTGGTACCTTGCTAGCCTGAAGGCTGGAACTACTCTCAAGGCCTGGTTCAACCTGCACCATAGCAAGGACCACCTCGCGCAGTCTTGGCCTGAAGGAAGTCGCTCGTTGTGCGCCGTGTTCCTCATGCTTTTCCTAGGCAACACCTTGGCCGGGCTACTTGTGTGCTACTGGTTCGGGGCTAGTCCTGCAAGCTCAGAGAACTTAAAGCGCAGAAGCTGGACGGCCACGATGGGCATGGCGAGGCTTACTGCGATGGCCCAGCGCGTGCGTTGCATCCTACACACTTCACCACCCCTTTTTTGGGGTACCGCGCTGTTGGGCTTCCTGGGAACCGCTTCTGGGTATATGTTGTTAATCCAGGGCTCCCTGGGACTGCAGCAGCTGTTGAGATGCTTTGCGCCTGTCTTGACGGCCTGCCTGGCGGTAGCGCTGCTGAAGGAGAAACTCACCGTGACGATGTGGGCGCTCCTCCTCGTCAGCGTCACGGGCGTCGCAGCTGCCGTTTGGCCAGAGCCTACCTTCAGCCGAAGCACGGCAGTTCTTGGCGTGCTGACCAACGTGTGCCTGTGTCTCAGGAACGTCCTCGTCAAGCAAATGCTGCGACGCCGGCAGCAAGCGCTTGCCACTGTAGAGCAGCCTGCAGAGCTTGCAGAGTCTGAGCGTCTGGCCACTGTCTTAGTGCTACACACCGCTGTAGGTGCAGTGGGCACAGTGTGCTTGTCAGTGACCCTGATGCTGCTCAGCGCTGTTGCTGACGGTCAGCCCATTCGAAGCCCAAACGCGCACCAGCTGTCGGCCAGTGCGACCGAGACGTTGGCAATATTGAAACCAGAAGGCACGTCAGGCGACGGTATTGCCACTCTGTGGGACGCCGTTTTAGACCCTCTCTTATTTCAGAGTGTCACGTACAACTTTATCTACATGGCGTGCAGCCAGGCGGTGCTGGGACTCGTGCCCGCTAGCAGTCATGGCGTGCTGGAGCTTTTCAAAAGGGTGTTCGTGCTTCTGCTGGCAGGCGGTGAGGAATTCCCCCTGCAGCTCACTTCGCGCTGACCTGCAACGGCTACTGACAGCATTGACTGCTGGCTTTCCGCAGCTGAACCATCCCTCGGACGTTTCTGACATAACTGACGCTGCTGACATAACCCTGTCATGCTGCGTTTTCGTTTGGCTATTCCTGCAATGCAACGCACTGAGCATTGCACTCCCATATGTTTTCCCTTTGGCTTATGCAGGTGCGTTGTGGCGCGAGCCAGCTTCCCTGGCAAGCACGCTTGCAAGCACGCTCGCAACTGTTGGCTTCTTTGCTGCCCGTCACCGTGTGCACGAAGGCACCAATGGAACACAACGGCAAAAGGAAGCGTTGCTTGGCTCTAAGGGCAGCTTCCCTGAGGCTCCTCCAACTGATTATGCACAACCGCTCAGCAGCAATGACTCTGCTGGCACAGACAAGCGGCCCCCACCAACCACGGTATCGCTCACGCACCATCTGTTAAGCTTTGCTGGACAGATGCTGCTGTGGGTGTTCTGGGTCACGGTGCTGGTGCTGGTGTTGGTGTGGTCCGATGGAATCGCCCGCCATCATGCTCCACACCGCACGCACACCGCGGCCACCGCAGCAGCAGCAGCAGGTGTGCTGCACACTCAGCGGCTCAGCACTACTAGGTCGTCTGCCAAGCCCGCACGCCAGGCTGGTGACACAGCCATGCAGCAGGTGCTTGTGACAGGCACATCTCTTTCCTCGGCTGCTGCAGCCTTGCCACATGGCGCAAGGGGTGGCGCGCTCGCAGGAGTGGCAACCCCCGCCATGGCCGCGGATGCTGCGCCCAAGTCAGATGCCACAACGAGTCACCACGCGCATGCCGAACACCACCAGCATCGTGCGGCGTCCTCAGCTGCTGGCATGAGCGGCGCTGCTGCTGCCGCCGGGCGGCGCCGGCTGCAACCGCAGCAGTCTCCGCCGCACGCACAGCAGCAGCAGCGCCAGCGCCCGCAGGCGAGCGGAGTGATAGGCGGCTTCTACGTCGGATGGTAAGTGGCGGCGCGCAGCAGCATGCGGGAAAAAGCTTCCAAAGCTGCCAGCCGGGCTGAGGTGGCCTCCAGCATGCATCTGCCACTGCAATCACAGCATCACAAGCAAGGAAGAGCCGAATGCTGGGACAGCAGGCGCTTATCAACCTAGGATGAGGCTTGGTGCTTCGCTGGCTTGCATAGCGCTCAAAAGCCGCACGATGCACGATCGTCGTTTGCTAGGCCTCCAGGCCCTCCTCACCTTGCTGTGCACCAGAATAGAACTAACCACGTGCAAATGTGCGCTGCGTGTCACGCTCATCACCTACATACCGCTACCGCTACTTGACGCGCTGGCCGCCTGCAGGCTAGGTCACAACAACATGGGTGACGACCTGGTGGAGGACATATTTCTCCGGCTGCTGGCAGACGCATTCACGCGCCTCACGCGCACGCCCGCGCGCGTGGAGTGGCAGCCGCAGCCGCTGGACGCCATGCAGGTGAGGCAGGCAGGCAGGCCGTACGTGCGGGGAGGGGGGGAGGGCAGGTAGCGCTAGCGAGGAGCCGCACCCCACTCAGTCACTCAGTGACGCACGATGGACCATGTGTATGGTACGCAGCAAGCCATGACGTTAGACGGCTTAGGCGCGTGCATTTGAGCTGATGCCGACATGGGCATGCAAGCACGCGCAACTCAATGCATGGTTGCCGGCGAGGTGGCCTGCCTGCTGCTGCTGGTGCTGCTGCTCTGCGTAGTGTTTATTGATAAGTGCTTATTGGCCGTGTGAGTCATGCATGGTCAGCTGTGGCATGCAAGCTCGTTGTTGCGAGCGGAGTGCATATGGTAGGGCACGCATGCAGAATTGGATGCGTCATGCCAGCGGCAGTGCTGCCCAGCGGGTGATCCCGGCTGGCAGGGTCAGGGGGCAGGGGGCAGGCGGCAGGGCAGGGCAGGGCAGGGCAGGGCAGGGATTCGTGAAGGGTTTGGCTGTCGGCTGCATATGTACTACTGCCCCCCGTTGCTGGTAATGCACACCATGCTTGCTGACAGGCAATGAATCAAGTAGGGTGCACAGCACGGCATGTCCTTCCTCCGTACATACATGCATGCCCAGCCAGGACCAACACCTGACACGTCGCTCTTCACCTGACGCGCCTTCACTCTGATGCCTCTGCTGCCACCGCACCCGAACAGTCCCAGTGTAGCGCAGCCAATGCCAGCACCTGCGCCTTTGCCGTCTGGGGTGGTGGCTCAGTGCTGACGGGCGGGTACGCGGCAGTGCTAGTGGTGAGTACATGGCCATGTGCGCGTTTGCATATGTGTGCACACACGTATGCGTGTGTGCACGTCGTGAGCGGCGCACCTACCAATGCACCTCTGTACCTACATTGCTATGTGTCTCTGACGCTCCCTGCTGAAATGCTCTTTGTGCTTGGAACCTGGTTACGCACGCTAGTAACCATTGAACCCTTGCCACTACTGCAGATTCTGTGTTGATTGCCTCCGCCACATGCTCCATCATGCAGCTGGCATTGTCATGAGCGGCACTGCATAAACCATAGGGAAAACATTGCATGCCCACACACAGAGCCTGCATGCATGTGCGACTCGTATGTGCGCCAACCGCACCCATTGGAACGTTGCCTGCAAGCCTTTGACTTTGAGCGAGGCCAGACACACAACAACATGCTGCTGCTGCTGCCGCCCGCCATGTCAGGATTACCTGCGCCATCAGAAGCAGGAGCTGGAGCTGAAGCAAGGGAGCAAAGCGCAGCAGGCGCAGCAGCAAGCGCATCCGCCGCAGCCGGACCGCCGCCCGCTGATGCTGTTTGGCACTGGCGCACAGAAGATGCAGGAGGTGCCGAGCGTGAGTGAACGCGAGTATGCGCGCGAACATGGCTACGCCTGTGAGCGTCATCATCACTGTCGCCCGTCAGCCTGCAGTGCAGCACCTGCAGCAGCTGCATGTGCATGCGCTCACGTACACATCCGCTCATGCATGGACGCCCCGGCTGCAGCGCATGCACACGTGTGGCATATGCCTCTACACCCCATCCACAAACACACCTGTATGTGCGGCGGCTGCCACCCTCCGCCTAGCAGTGACTAGCCGGCACTAAAACGTGGCTGCCAAGTGTGGGGATGAGTGAACCTACCGCATTAGGATGTGGCTTCATTGCATGGGCTGTATTCTGTAGTTCAGCATTGATCGCACGCTTGTCCTTCACCTACACCTCAATGTGCTGCTTGCCCAACACCACTCGGAGCCTACACCACTGTCTGCTGGCAGCCCTTGCTGTCCTCCTGCTGACCTCACTGCACTGTGCCACTCACCTGACCGCACTGCCCTCCTGCTGCCCGCCCATCACTCATCACTCATCACTCATCACCCCCAGGTGTGTGACACGTTGCGGGTGCTGGACGTGCTGGGCGGCGTGCGCGGCGCCGACACCAAGCGCGCGCTGGACAAGCACTGCGGCGGCACCACGCGGCGTGTGGGGGTGCTGTACGACTCGGGCTTCTACGTGGCCGCACTCTTCAACGCCGTCACGCCGCAGCAGGCCCTGCAGGTGCGTGCGTGTGTGAGGGGGGGCATTGCGCCGAGCGTGCAGGCAATGATGCCACAGCCTGCCTACGCTAGCAAGTGCATTTGCATCTGCCGTGCATGCCGCACGCATCGTGCCCAGGGTATGGGTGATGCAGTCCCAGTTGTGTTTGCTCGCCCCTTCTGATGCAAGAACAGTTTTGGCGCAACGATCACGCCACGCTGCAGTTCCTCCCACTCAGGCGCCCGTTGCCCTTCCCCCGTCATGCTCCTCCCCACTGACTGCCATGCCCTCAAGCACACCTGTCCACCTCCCCATCTCCCCATACAACCATCTGCCTGCCTGACCAACCTGCATGTCGGTGCTACCTCTATCTCACACCCTGTCACTGTCATTGTCACTGTCAGGCGCTTGGCATACCTGAGGGTACACCGCTGGTGGTGGTGACGCTCAAACAGCGGCCCGACCACCCAGACCTCGACAGGGTGAGTGCCGGCGCGCGGGCGGGCAGGCGGGTGGGCGGTGCCAATTGTGCCAATTTATTCCCCGCAGGAGAGCGCCCGGGTACAGACCACGCGTGGTGCTGCCGCACTGCGTGGCACTGATTGACTGTTATTGCATGTGGAGTCCGGTGTACCCTGCACATACATCGACACAGACCATGTCCAACACGTGGTTGCTTGTCATGTACCGATCAACCGCATTTGATCGGTGGCATCCCCTAGTCGCCTGCTGCTAAGCACGCACACCAGTATGCCCCAGCACCACAGCACAACAGCGGAGCGCCCTGCCAGCCTGCCTGCCCTGCCCTGCACATATACTGATGTATGGTACACATGCCGACAGACGGCATGCTTCCTGACCGTGCGTTACACACGTACCGTGCCCCGCCCACCCCAATGTCCACCACATGACAGATCGAGGCGTTCAACGCGAGCGTGTACCAGGCGCCCTCCCAGGTGGCGCTGGTGTCTGAGCTGGCCGCCACCCACCAGGTGGTGCTGCAGGCCACGGACGACTGGAACACGCCCTGGCTCACCCAGCTCGCGGCGCACGTCAACACGCTGCTGCCAGGCACCAGCCGCCAGGTCAAGGTGAGCCTGCGGTGCCCGCTGTGCTTGGATTGTGGTGCTTGCATTGTGCGCACAGGTGGTGGCGGGTTTAGGCGACGCTGGCTTCCCTGCTGGGGGCTTGCATGATACTGCCTGATCCCTGGAGGGAGTAGCGACATGGCAGCAGGCAGGAATGAGGATGCTGTGCATTGCAGCTGCTGGGTCTCTGGCAGCAGGCTCTTGTCATGTCTTTGCCCGGTCGCTGCTGCATGACGGCCGACGGGAGGCTTACGTGGCAGCGACAGCTTTGCCTGCGCAGCGCACCCACCACACCCACTCACGTGTGCACCTACTCACGTATGCACTGCATGCAGCGCCCCACGACGTGCGCACACCGATAAACCCCCTAGAGCTCAAGCCACTAACACGATCGCCTTGGTGGTCTGCGCTGCTGTACGTGCATGTATGTCGTTGCACCTTCGCTCGCCACCGCCACCGCAGGTGTCTGTGTTCAAGCCCGGGCCGCAGGCGTTTGACGCCATGGTAGCGCTGTACCGCGCAGCGGATTTCGCGCTGAGCCAGCGCCTGCACCCGGCGGTGGTGGCGGCGTCCGCCGGCACGCCGGTCATCGTGCACGGCGTCAACGTCAAGCTGCAGGACGCCGCCGCCAGCGTGGGCCTGGGCCAGTACTCGTTCAGCGCTGCCAAGTCGGCTGACCAGACGGCCTTCATGCGCACACTGCGCGAGTGGGCGGCGTGGTGAGTACCCCGTACTAATAGCGTTTGCTGAGGTGGCATGTGGGGAGCCGCGTGCAGGTCGGAGCGTGCTGCTCTGCGCATGGCCGGGGAATCAGGGAATGCCATGCTAGGTATCAGAATACGGCATGTGTGGTTCACAAAGCACCACTCGACATGATTGTGGATTCACTGTGCGTGTGTGCGTGTGTGCTTGCGTGTGGCGCAGGCCTCACGCTGGCTGCCCGCAGCGCCGCGCGCTGTCAGACACGCTGGCGCACCATTCCGCTCGCGCACACGACCTGCACCTGCGCGCGGCGGCAGCGCTGCTGGCGCAGGTGCGCGCTCGCACGCCGCAGCAGTTTGAAGCCGTGGCTGCATGTGGCGGCGGCGGCGAGGGGCGGCAGCAGGTGGTGGTGCGGCGCACCGTGCACGTCGCGTTCCTGGCGCGCACCATAGAGCTGGCGTGTGTGGCGGTCTAGTCGCATGGCACTGCCGTTGGTTACTGCTGCTGACGGGTGTAGCTCACCGCCCCGGCCCCCCCACCCAACCCCCGTACACGGGGGCTCTTTGCTTGTGTAGAGCGTGTGGTATGTGTGCCACAGCGCACCATAGCGCCGAAGAGTGACACTAGCAGCCAAGCTCGTGCGAGGCGCTGCCAGCCTCCCTCCTCACACTGACAGCCCCAGCCCCCCCTGCAGCAGCCCACCAGCACGTGAGCGTATACGTATGTGGTCCCCTGTGCATGCATTGCCCGCTGCATATGTATTCATACATACGTGTTGCGCATGTACTTCCGACTTCACTATTTCAGGATGGTGGTGATCGGCAGCAGACTAGCTGCGGTGGTGGCCAGCGCGCCAGCGTGTGTTGGCCTCCGCCGCCATGCATGCGCATGCAGGGCTCCATGAAGGCCTACTGGCGTACTTACCTGTGTCGCCCATACACAAGCGACTACCCACTCCATGCCAGTGGGCGCGGTCAGAAAGATTGCGGACAAGGTTGGCGCAGTGCTTGTCCTACGCGCTTGCTGGAACGGTGGTTGATTGTTTGCGTGACGGTGATCATACGACTACCTCCTGGCGCTGGTACTATGATCCTGCTCCTGAGTGCCTGAACCCAAACGAACCAAGTTGCCACCGCTGTACCATCCCCAGCCAGCCAACCACATGGCCTTCTGGATTTCATGTGGACTGCCAACGAACCGCGCATGGTCACGTTGCGTGGGCAATCGCTCTGCGCCTGGAACATTGATCCGCATGATTGATTGCATTGCATGTGTGGACTGAACACCCCCCATTGATGCACTTTTCGGCTAGGTGTTGGGTCTTTCGCCAAAGCGAACAAGGACCTGAGGGTATGTAGCAGCGCACACTGGCTGCATGCGAAGGCAGACTGTATTTACTGCACCTGATTACCTACCTGATTACCTACCAGGTGCGCTTTTGGGTGCGCCCGTCCTACCCGCACTGGCATGTTATCCATCCATCTATCTGTATCTAGCCGTATGCATATAGCTTGCGGCTCCACCCCACCATTAATGACTACTGGCTGCGTGCGCTGCGCTCTAGACCATGCTGGCCAACGCCACGCTGTGTCACTTCCGCTTCTTATTAGGGCTGTTCCTCGCTCTATGACGAAGCTAGAGCGGGGGAAATGCTGCGGGGGAACTCGCGGCATTCCCCCCGCTCCCATCCTTCCTTGCCCACCAGCCCTCGATTCACCCGTGGCATGCCGACACAGTCACGCCGCCACATCTGATGGTGCTCCGCTAGCTCATCCCATAGAACGGCTGACAAGTAACAGATGCAGGTGCAGGCGGTATGCGCAATTGCGCATGCAGCCTCCCAGTGCCCCCACTGATGGGAATGACCGTGTATGCGCGTCGATAGCCCCTAGCGGTTACAGTGTTGTAACAGTTACATGAGCGGCGTGTCCCACCCTCAGACGCAGCAGGTGTTACAGCCAGTGCACCCGTGTCACTCACTGGGGCACACCCAGCTAGGTGGCAGCAATTAGTGATGTACCGATGTGCTGGCTCAAGCAGTAAGGACGCAAGCCCTTCATGCATGCTCAGCGTCCAAAGTGCAGGATGGCCTGGTCTCTGTGTGTGCATTTGGGTTGCGTAGGAGCGCACCCGCAAGCGTCACGGGAGAGAAGCTAGAGCGGGAGCGGCAGTATGCGACAGCGCTAAGTGCCCTGCGAGTTTGGTAGTGGACCGAGTCTGTTTCAAAGAGGTTGCATGACTGCATGAGGCCGCTGTGCAACGGCGCAGCCATGTGCACCTGTGGATGCAGCCTACATGTCATCATGCCCTTTCCCCGTCCGGTCCCCAGCCGAGCGGGTTCGGAATGTCCCCTTGGTGTGCTTGATGCAGTGAGCGTCTGTGAGCCTAACACAAAACCTTAGCAAGGAAGGGATGAGAGGCAAGAACGGTAACGCAGGTAGAATTAATACGGTACCACACGTGCGCTCACTGAGCACACGATTCACGCAGGAGAGTACAAGCGTGCACACGTGCAGTCATCAGGCGCAGCGGTGGCAGGCAAAGCAGGCAGGGCCCAGGCATGCACCAGCGTCAGACACAAGACCCCAGCCACTGTGCGCAACATGCATTAATGATACATTAATGCTTGCATACGTACTAGGCAGTGCTGTGTTCCAGATGGTTTGAGAAATAGTCTACAGGCTCAAGCTCACAATGCATCAGGCTCAAAACAGTTCAGGAAATCAGCAACTGAACTGAACCAGCGCCTACATGTGCGCCCCTTGGTGGTCGTCATGAGCTGCACAGGCAGCACCGCGCTGGTGTGGTGTGGTGTGGGTCCACCCCGGCTCAGCGCCATAAGGCCAGGCAGGGAACGCACGCTGCGCAACCATCACATGTGGCCAGCCGATGAGGGTGCATGGAAGTGATGAGCGTGCACCTGATGATTTTATTGGTCGCCACGCGTGCTTTCCCTACGCGGGCGCTAGTGGTGAGTGGTAGGCGCATGCATCAAGAGCGCACTGGGTGGCATGACAGCGCACAGGCACCGTAAACGCGCGGGCGCACCACGTGAGGTGGTGCATCAGGGTGTGGCTACATGGGAGATACCCCACTGGCGCGCGTACTTGGATGAGGGACTATCGCACTAAGTGCTTGGCCCCACCATGAGGCCAGCGCGCTCAACGTTCATGGGTACATCAATTAGTCAATACCCGGCAGCAGCGCGGACAATCAATGCTGTACTCGCTCGCATGCGGGGGGAAAGCGGCAACACAAAAATTCAAAACCCATCTGCTGCAGATCAGACCAGACCAGGCCAGGCCAGATCAGGGCCATTAGAGCCAGGTGGCATGAGCTAATCTCAGCGGTACAGCGCTGCATGCATTTCTATATGAAGGCATGTCGCATGCGTGTGGCTTTGTTGGTTCGCAACGCCATTATTGGTGGTGCCCTGCCAGCCTGCTTCCCTCGCTATAGACCGTGTCCCACAGCGCAAGAGCTACATAGCAACCGCAACAGACGTGTTGTTGGGTACACCGTCCTGTGTTCTGGATTATTGCATGCTCACGGATGAATGTGTGTGAGCATGATGAACAACGTCGTTTACAGTGGGCTAGCGCATTTGCTACCCTGCACACGAAAATACGTACTATCACGAATGCGCGACCTTCAAATCAACGCACCAGTGCATCCTGCATGCTGCATACAATGTGGCAGGAAAAACAACACTTGCGAGCGCAACACCAACGGACAAAAAGTGTGTAGCGCTGCTGCTGCTGCTGCACCCACTGCTCCTGCCCTGGGTCGTGCTAGCTGCGCTAGCTGCAGTAGAGAGCCCTGCAGGCCCCACACTTGCGGATGGTGGCGGTCACGCTGATTCCTACTCCCCTACTACGCACACTAATGGCTGGCAGTAGCAGCGTCACGCTCCGTCAGGGGCAGCAGCGGCGCCCGGCCGACGGCGCTCGTAGACCCGCCGCCACCGCGCACCAAGGCAAACGCCGCCTTGACCGGCGACAACGCAGCCGCGGCGGTAGCGGCAGCGGCCGCTGACCTGACCTTGCTTGCGTAATAGGTGGCCGCCGTAGCCATCACGTGCCCCATCTGCAGTCCCGCTGCTGGTGCTGCGACGTCACCGCTGCGCAAAGCGTCATCGTTGCTGCCATTGCTGCTGGCGCCGCCAGCGGCACGGCTGCTGTTGAGCAGGGCCTTGTCAGAGCTGGGCCTGAGGCTGATATCCCCCATGCCAGCAAAGCTGTCAATGCCGTTGCCGCTTCTCCTAGCAGCCGCATGTGCCGCTGCAGCAGCAGCAGCAGCAGCAGCGCTGTCCTGCTCCTGCCTGTGCGCGGGCATGGTCACGCACTTCAGGCCGCCAGCAGGGCCAGGCGCTGCCGCTGCTGCCGCGCTGAGCGCTGCGCTGTCCCGCCTGAGCTTTGCAGCGATTGCCGCGTGCAGGTGGCGCAGCTGCCGTTGCCTGCAGTGCAGTGCAGTGCACGCGACATGCGGTGGGCGAGAGTGGCGTTACCGTGCGTTGATGGTGGCAGCACACTCTGACAGGCAGTGCGCGCGCGCGGGTGGGGAACGCACGCGTGTGCTGCTAGCAAGCCCGGCAGGCGGGCGGCCTGATTTCCATTCCAGAGACCGAGCACCAAGCGATGTGTGCAGCACTGATTGTGTATGCAGGGCGTACGGCCTGCGCGCGTGAGCTGCCGGGGGGGGAAGGCGCAGGATACGCACACAGTGAGGGCCTGACGGCCTGCGCATGACAGCGGCTCAAACGCGCAGGCCTGAGCCTTAGGGGCAAGACACAATATACTCTGCTGTAGATGCATCATACAGAATGCGTATGGCCTTGCGGATTTGCGAGTGCATGTGGGGGCTGGATACCGAGCGCTTGCTCGCTCGCATGACCACCTGCCTCTACGTCACAGCTCACCTGACCTCAAACACAGCCACTAGGACCACGAGGCACGTCAAGACAACGGTCGAGGCGTTTATAGGCATGACGCTCCCAAGTGCGGTCGTTGTGCGGTCCCAGGAAAGCGTCAACGGTGGGTGGCCTTCCCAATCAGCGACGTCAACCAGCTCAAATGCTCGCCGTGGGTTCTCTACGCCACGGGCGTTTTGACGGTCGCTGACGTGGCACGCGCTGGCTGAATGGATTTGCTCGCTGGCTTCAGGGGGTTGGTCTTGAAGTGTAGCCCACTCTGTTAACATCAGGGGTACTTCTGAACCTTAAAGAAAGCAAAACATATCAACAAGGTGTTGGTGAGAAGCTGTCGATGAAACGGGCTGTCGCGGTTCATCTGGGTTGGCTGCCTGCCATCTAGCGGAAGTCACATGAGCAGTTTGCATACACGCTGCACAGCTGGGTAACAGAAGGCTGCAAGAGGTGTACTACAGTGCCTGGAAGCCTACTGCAAGACCAAGTTTCCGCAGAAAAGAGCGCAACGGAGCGGACAGCTACAGCCAATACCACAAGAGGCGTAACGCTCTTACTGTCTGCACCCAGCACAGCACCAAAACCAGAGCGCACACACCTTCGAGCAGCATGCTGCGCCTGAAGCCCTGTCCTTTGAGGTCATCTGCTTCCCCTGCGCTTGTAGCAACGTGGACGGCAAGTGCAACGGCCAGGCGCAAGTGTTGAGTCGTGACGCTGTCGTTCAGCGTGAGCAAATACTCAAGGCAGGAGCCTAGTCAACATACCCCACAGACGTATAACAGACGTGTTCTAAGTGAAATTTTCCAGGAAGGAACTGCTAGTGATGGGGGCAAGATGCTGCGCCACAGGTCCCTCAGGCCAAGTTACCAAGTGGAACCCATAGAGGGCCCCTTGCCAAGTGGAACCCAAAGAGCAAGCATAGCCATACACGTACCTATTAGTCCCAGACAGAATCCAAATCCAGCTGCTAGAAACAGTAGCATTATCAAACCGCGGCTCCGTGTCAGGGTGGCCAGCTCAGGAGGGCAGCTCGTCGTGGTCGCCTTCATGACCCAGCCTTGCAGGAACAGCTGTGCTGAACTTTGGATTTGCTTGGCAATCACTATCGCGAGCTTCGTGTTGTACTTTAACGTTTGAGCGTGCGCGTTCCCGATTGTGTTGCTACGCAAACGCGCCGAAACCACTGACTGAACCAACAGGGTTGGCAGAATGACAGGTATTGGCGTTGTTGGCCTGCTGGCCTGCCTAGACGATCCGTGTGGTTGTCAGAGCAAAGGAAGGGTGCCTAATGGTATCAGCAGTCTTTGGGCCAGAATGGTTGGGTGCTGTTCACAACATCTCTAGGGGCGCGTTTTGCAGTGCTTAAAGGTTGAGGTTTGCGGTGTATGTCAGTTGGTATTAACCCAGGTTGTGCCACCAAGCACATCAATTGTAATGGTCAGTGCACCCCTTGATGTGAGTGCAGTACAGGCGATACGTCGGTGTGCTGGAAGTTTTTTATCGCCAAAATGGCTTAACACGGAGGCAGGCTAGGGAAGCTACGGAAGCTTGCTGACCTTTCCATGCCAATGTTTCTTGCGCCCAGCATGCCCTTGCAAGCAACGGTTGGCTCCACCAGGCATGTTTCTCGTGCATGTTTCCTGACCGGTGAGTTTGTGGGCTGTGTGGATGCACCTTACTAGGCACTTTCGACAGTGGCTCAAGCAACTAATCGAATGAAGCCTGCACTGATTAGAGGCCCAGCTAGCCAGTGGCTGGTGAGCAGGGCAGCAGGCTCATCACCAGCAGGCGGCCGTCCACAAACGCTGTCAGCCGCTGCCGTAACGTGCAAGTGCTTGGGGTACGCCGCGTGTCAGCCTAGGCAGTTTGCAGTTATGGCTGCGTTTGGGGAATGCATCCAGTGCACTGTTGCGTCGTGCGGACGCAGGGCAAGCACACTCACAAGTGCATGCATGCATACGCATGCATATGCACATGCTCAACTGTGTGCTCCACGCTACCAACGTGCGTGCGTGTGCGTATTTGGTGTGCTCTCACTGCCTCCGTCCCTCCTGCATCCCGCGCATGGCCGCATAGCACCTTGGTACCCTCGCACAGGCCGGCCGTGTGGCAGGCAGGCAGGCGGCCACGCGCTCGACCTACATGACCTGCTGTGGTATTCCGTCCGTTCATTTTGCAATTACTGCATGCTGTGTCAGGAAGAGCGCCCAAGGGGCATGCTGTGTTAACCTTGTGGGGCCATGCAGTGTGCATGTGCGTAACGCGTTTGGATATAGACTGCACCTGACCTGACTGATGGCGAGCGAGGTGTCCGAGCTGACCTGCGGCTGTCGTAAGGCCATGTGCGCATGTCCGCCCTCCCCTGCACCCTCCCTCTACATGTACACACACACACATGGCATTGCATTCTCCATCTTTATGCATACGCACATTGCACGGCCCCACGGGAATCACGCTGCATGGACCCATGGGGTGAACACTTCAACACACCATGTCGAGCCTTCCAGACCTGAGAAACATCCAGCCAACAGGGGCAGGTTGCGAGGCAAGGCAAGGCAAGGCCGCCAGCAGCGGCAAGTTTAAGAACATCTGGTGAGGGTGAGTGCATGCACCGTGCACATGCCAGCGCAGTACAGTCGGAGCCACTGCAACTGCAACTGCACTTCGGCTGACAGGTGCTGATAGGCAGGCAGGTCCCACATGCACACACAAACACGTGCACATACAGTCAGCTTGCTTGCTCGTCAGTTAGTTTCACAACCTTCACATCCTTACACCTGCTCACACACACATTATGCATGCGCAACGAATGCGCATACAGCCGCGCATGAGCATGCCAACACATACACGTGTAATGAGCACCAATTCACATCATTGCACACATCTGCACTGCGGCAAAGGCCCGGCCCGCCGGCACCATCCGCATGCTATAAATTGCTACTGCCCACCAGTGGTCGACCAGCCTGCGCACTGTGGTGGCATCACGCATGGTGTGAAGGACGGCATTTACCGCCTGCCTGCCCAGGACCGCACACAGCGCTTGCAACAGCCCCGCAGCACACCGCGGTAAACAGCCTAAGCAAGGTTGAACCTAGCATCGATATACAGTACCCTCCCCATCGTCAAGATGCAATAGACAGCAGCGCTTGCTTGTTTGAGGCGGCTTGGGCCTGTTTTGCCAATGGTTCGTTGTGGCAGACCACTTGCCAGTAGGTGGGCAGTACTAGCCTCAAGCAGCTGTACTGTATGAATGCGCAGCTTACTTTAACGCCAACAACCAGGGTGTGGCGACAATGTCGTGAGTTTGGTTGGGCAGTCAAAGACATAATAATCATGATGAACAGAATCGCTAGTGGCATATACCGGTACAGCAGCATCGGCACGTCCGTCACATTGTATGCAGGGCGTATACGGTAGGCAGGCGGCAGGGGTATGGCTGCCGAATGCATGTGTTCCTATCTATCTGCTGGCCTCTTGGCCACTCACTCGCTCTCCACATGCCACCTCACACCTAGCAGTGCGGTAGACACTAATGCAGAACACCAAGTACGCAGTACCACAAACCTATCAAGAATGGGATTGTATGCATGGATAAGTCACCATGCTACTTGAGATGCGCTGTGAATTGCGACTGACAAGCGCTACCAGTCTACAAACATAGCATCTTGTCATGCCCAATGTGGTGGCAACACGCTGCTCGTCTGATTGCAATATGCATGCAAGGCGAGGGGGGATACGGGGCGCCCGGAACAGAGGGGCAAAGAGGGGTGGGGGGGGGCTTGGAGGCTCGCTGGCCATGCATGCACCAAACACACAGCGGCACAGGCTGTTGGATGCGCTCGTGCCGCCAGCAGCAGCCAGTGGCATCTATCGTTCTCAGCCTCAGCAGTTTCGTCGTCGTTTCCTCTGACAAGCATCATGAGGCCACAGCGATTGTGAACTACTGCCCGGCATCGGACAGCCATGTGTGAATCAACCTGGATCTGAACCTGCTGCATGGATTGCTGCGGCTGGGGCTGCACGTGGCTGGCCCCTGGTCGTCGCATCACGCTCCAGCAGCAGCAGCGGCCCCTGACAGGTGATCATGAGCGCCGTGCTTCGCGCTGCCAGGGCGGTCGGACTCAACCAGTACGGAGATCAGCAGCATGCCTCCTATCGCCCACAGCAGCAGCTCCGCAACCAAACCCACAGCCTGCCGCAGGCGTGAAGGCGTAGGCGGTGTCGTCTCCGTCGTGCAAGCCGCGTTACCAGTGTGTATGGAGCCGGTGCTGTCTGTTTCGCATAATAAAACGTCTTCGCAACTGTCTTTGCTCTTCTTCATGCACAGCAGTGGGGTGCCGCCATGATCGTCATCGCCCTTGAGAGCTGCGCAGTGTGACGCGGGGGTATGTTGGTGCTGCCAGTGGCGGGCAGCAAAGAAGCCAACGGTCGCGAGCGTGCTCACCAGGACCCCTATGAAGCATGCCGGCTGGTTCCAAACAGCACCTGTTCAGAAGTAGGCACAGCAACAGATAATGACTCGTTAGCGTGTTGATGATGCAGGTTGCACCCCACAGCTAGTGGAAGACACGCTGAGGATTGCGAACGAGGTTTGCCTCACCTCCTGCCATTACCAACACAAAAACGCGTTTGAAGAGCTCCAGAACGCCGTGGCTGCTGGCGGGGACCAGGCCGAGCACCATCTGGTTGCACGCCATTGCCATGAAGTTGTACGCGACGCCTTTCAAGAGAAGGGCGTCTGACAGGTCGGTCCACAAGGTAGTGGTGTGAGCTGCTCCTGAATTGTGCGTTAGCAGCAACCGCCCTACACTGAACGACAAGAGCCTGCGTGTGCCTGCTCCTGGCATGGTGCCAGGCGTCTGAGTGTCGGACAGCATGCTCAGCAGAGCGAGTCCGATTGACAAACATACTGTGGCCGTTGCTCCTGCAGCTGTGTGGAGCATCAGCACTGTGGCAAGCCGCTCAGACTCTGGCAGCTCTCCAGGCTGCTCTATGGTGGCGAGCGCTTGCTGCCGGCGTCGCAGCAATTGCTTGACGAGGACGTTCCTTAGGCAGACACTCAGGTTTGCGAGCAGGCCAAGAATTGCTGTGTTGCGGCTGAAAGTGGGCTCCGTCCAAATTGCAACAGATACTCCACCAACACTGACGAAGAGCAGCGTCCACATCATGACGTTGAGTTTCTCCTTCAACAGCGCTACTGCGAGTAACGCCGTCAGGACGGGCGCAAAGCATCGTAGAAGCTGCTGCAGTCCCAGCGAGCCCTGGCTCAGTAGCAAATACCCACAAGCGTTGCCAAGGAAGCCCAGGAGAGCCGTGGCCCAAAATAGCAACGGAGAAGTGTTATGGACACAGCGTGCACGTTGAGCTACGGTGGTAAGACTTGCAGTGCCGATGGTGGACGTCCAGCTTCTGAGCTTTGAGGCCTCGGGGTTTGTGCTTTCAGAACTGCCTCCAAACCAGAAGCATACCAACAGTCCGGCCAAGGTGTTGCCCAGAAAGAGGGTAAGCAACACTGCGGCTAGTTGGCAGGATTCACTGAGCCAGGATATGCTTTCATGGTCAAGACTGCGATGAAGGTTGAACCAAGCCTTCAGAGTTGTTCCAGCCTTCAAGTTGAGTGCATACCAGCACGGGGTCATCCATAGCCACACCGGCAAGGTGCCGAGGGTCTTATCTGACGGGCGTTGGTGTTGCGACGGCATGGCCAGCTGACTTCTCAAAGTGGTCGAGCTGCCTGATTCATAAAGCTCATCACAAAGCTGTGTCGTGTGCCAACAGAGGTGTCGCGTCAGGTGGGCGCGCGACTGACTCCCTTTTTGGCTTCCGTCTGACTTAAATGTGCACGCTCCTTTGTGTTGATAGAACTGAGAAAATGAGTAGGACGGCGCTGAGCATGATTCCAGACTCCCTTCGCCTACTTTCTTTAGGTTGCGCTTCCGTTGGATTTCATACCTCTCGGGTGGATCATATGCCCCGAGATTCCATTCCCATCCCATCGTGCCTGCTGGACAACATGGCCAGGGCAAGATTAGGAGGTTTTGATGCACTGGTTTCAAACCGGCCTTTGCCAGCAAGTCAGTTTGCGTGCTGCGCCCTGCATTACCCAGGGTTTCTGGTGTAAGCCTGGCCTTGGCCTTGGCCTGGAGCACCTTAGCCCTTGAGCTGCTTAACTTGCTGCATTCTGAAGCTAGAGTCCGTCTTGTAGGCAAGATTTAGGGCCACGCTGCCCTGCCTGGTGCAAAGGTGGTAGCAGAAGTGAAGGCAGGGCTGAGGGCCTGAAGCTTCCCCTGCAAGCAAATCCGTGAACGTCTATTATGGCCAACCTGTTGCGGGCCTGTCCTGAAGCCCAGGTTTCACCAATAATACGTTGATAAGTCGAGCTTGAAATAATCCCGCTGCAAACTCCACCTCCAACCCAAGCGCAATGTGGGTATGTGCTAATTGGCGGCCCTTGTTAGCATTCAACCTTGAAGTGCCGTTTATTTCTTGCATACCTTGCAGGTGAACAAGCTCTCCGTGAGTGTTTTGCATCTTGCGGTTGGCGGCCTGTTTGGTGCACTTCGCCAGGTGATACACCGCCATTTTGATACACTTATTTGGACAAGCAGCTGGTGAATTAGGCAAGCTTTTGGGGCTGGTGAGCCACCACGTCAGCAAGGCTGACGTGGTGGCTCAATATCGCAGCGGCGCCTGACCACTGATGACGAAACAGAGGCCTTCACACGCCTGGGCTAGTCTGACGCAAGCAGGCTGCGCCAGACAGAACTCAAATGTGTATGGGGAATGCTTGCAACAGCTTCAATGAGTGACTGTTGAAGGTACAGCTGGCTTGATACTCCTATAGCCAAGGTCATGTGTTGGAGGTTTGGGCGTACGTAACTGAGGCGCCACTTGTGAGGCGGCTGTATGGCGCACCTCACATACGTCATCGCGCAGCCGACTAGCGAGCGCCTGCCAATCCGAGCCCTTAGTGTCCAAAACCGTGAATCTTAACATAAACGTGCGCCAGTATGAACGCGTGCAACATGGCAGTGCATAACGGTGGGCCCGCCTCAGCCGCGCACCAGTCCCGTCCTGTTCCCCGCGCGTGGCAACATGCCCGTGAACATGTCCAGCGGTGATGACAGACATCATGACGCTTGCTGCGCATCGTCGCCACTCGCCACCTTCACACTGTTGGTGGTGCTGTGCAGCAGCGGTGGCGGCAGCAGCAGCAGCAGCCACCGTCACGCATGCACCCAAGGCTGCTAATACAGCAACGTGTGGAGTGAGTGTATGACAGCCAGTGAGTGATTCAGTCTACGACACTCTCCGCATGTCGTGCTTGCCAAGCCTCAAGCCCCCTGTTGTCGTAATCACTATTGTCACAATCGCCATAGCCCGCAGGCATTGCTGTTGGGTGCAGTACAGAATACGTACGGCAGCGGTACAGCAGTACAGCAGCTGTCAGTAGTACAGCTCCCGCCTCACTCGGTCCAGCACACCGCACACCCTGGCGTACAGCTGCGGATCCGCCTCGGCCACCTCCTGCATGCGCACACGCACACAGTCACACACGCACACACGCACATGCACAAGACGGCAAAGCAGGGCAATGGGGCAGTCAGCAAGCGCATGGCATGCCACCAAGACAAGAACCGTGCTGACAGCTGCACACGGAGGGGTGCCGTGCACGCACATGCAGCTCATCCCTGGCTGGCGCTTGCATGACGCTCACACCGATAGGCTGCCAGCACACAGCAGTGCGATGACAGTATGTTCACAGGCAGTACCTCCTGCAAGTGCAAGCGGGTGTGGCGCCCAGCTGCCACGTGCAGGGCCAACGGTGTGCACCCATGATACACACGGTGGGGGCCCGCTATGATCACACACTATGCGCACGTATCACCGGCCTGCCCTACACCCGTGCCGGCGGCGCAGCCGGGGTGCCTGGCAGTACCCGCAGCACCTCAGTACCTACCTGCAGCGAGGCGCGTGCGTCGTGCTCCTCAGCCTCCTGTGTGGTCAGCAGCACCAGGTTGTCCGCGGTGGCGGGCTGGGAGGCGTCCCACCTGCGCATGCAGCGGTACAGCAGCGGTACAGTACATGCAGGGCGTACCGGTACAAGCGGCAGTGGAGCGAACGCTAATCTGGCATGTGCTGTACGTATAAGTTGGTGCGTTGAGTCGCGTGCAACACACGGCTCAACTACCATGAATGATAAAAACAGTACAGCTGCAGTACATGGAGAATTTTGGCGAGTAGGAGCAACGGAAGGACTGTGGTGGATGGCACATTCCACTAGCAACATGTCACATGTCAGCATGCGCCCAGCCCCATACACATGTGCCTGCGTTGGCTCTCAGGCATGGCCGGGGGGTTGTGCGTGAGTGCGTTGCCCAACAAGTACCCACGACGCTTGTGTTCTATGCTACTATAGCACTATGCCTTCTATCACACCACGCCGCTGCGTGTATACACGCCCATGACGGGGTGCAGGTGAGATCTATGCATGATTATATCAGCATCTCATGCATGCCATCTCTGCAGCCCTGACCCGCTGGCCCCTCTTACACGCCCGCCCAGCCACACCGACAGTCCAGCCCCGCATGCCTGCCGGCTGCTCAGCGCTGCTGGCTGCTCAGGTGCGGCCTCACCGCTGCTGCTGCTGCCGGCTGCTGCTGATCCACTGCCCCAGTGACCCACCGTGTGAAGGCGAGGTGTGCGGTGGCGCGCATGAGGCCCTTGTCGCCGCCCGGCGCCACCACACGCGCCTCGTCGCGCGCGCTGAACCCGCGCCACACCTAGCAGGCAGCAACGCCATGATGTGATTGGGTTGGGGGGAGGGGGGAGCCAACAAACACACGCACACGCACACACACACGCATGCATGTGCACAGAAGCGCAAGCGAGCAGGCAAGCAGGCAGTCAGTGCACCGTCCGGCTGCAGGATGCCAACCAGGCCTGACCCCGCCCAAACCACTTCCGACGCGTGCTCTCCTGGGCTGAAGGCTGACGAGCTAATGATTGTACTGACGGGCACGCAGTACAGTGAGGTACTTGTACTGGCTTACCTCCCGCAGCAGGTAGACAATGTCGTCATAGTCCACCGCAACGCCATCAGCCGTGCCATACCTGTCAGTGTGCACAGTCAGCACCACCAGGAAGCAGGTACCCATTACGGTGGTGGTGCCAGCACTCGCAGAGGCATCACAACGCTACCCCCCCCCCCGACATCACAACGCTAC